>PVHP010009231.1:0-50954 GCA_004024765.1 Zapus hudsonius
TTTTTTTTACTTGATACCAATCTCAAGCCATTTCAACTCTGACGTCAACCCTGCCTGGTAGTTTCTTCATTCGAAAACTCAAAACAAGCAAGTACATCAGCAGAAACACAAGACCTCAGATTGGGGAAATGGAAGTGTTTCTATAGCTTCATTGTGTGGCTAGTTAAAAGGGTGTGTGAAATTTTCTGAACTCATCAAAATTGACACCAAAATGTATGCACTTTATTATACATATATTACATATCAATGAAGTTAGTTGTAAAAAATATGTCAGAGATAAATGTTTGAGTGCTTTTCTAAGTTAAGAATTTGAAGAATATGAACTTTTAGTATGCAGCTCAGCTAGTTGGTAAAAGAACTAGGGCCAAAATTCTGTCTCCAAAATATCCCAGTCAAACAAAGTCTCTCTCTCTCTCTCTCTCTCTCTCTCTCTCTCTCTCTCTCTCTCTCTCTCTCTCTCTCTCTCTCTCTCTCTCTCTGTCAAAAAGCTGCTGTTTCACTGAACCATAGAATTAACTTCAATGGGCTTTAACTTAAATAGCCCAGAGATGAGAGTTTTTGATTCCTTGAAAATTAAAAGGTTTGTTTGGAGACAGTGATGATGATGGTGGTGGTGGTGGTAATAAAGTTGGTTTGTCTCTACAAATCATTCTTTCTTATAAATAACAGATATTAATTTTCATCACTTTTTTCTCCACTTTTAATCTGTACACTATGAAGCCCGCTATAATTCCTGCTCCATAGAAAGGTATAAGATCCATACCTCAGAACTTCAGTGTCCAGCATGGTGGTGACCAGCTTCACATGGCTACTGAACTAGGATTTCAAATGGGGCTGGGTTCAAACAAAGAGATGGCATAAATGCAAAATATATACTCTTCTATTCTTTCTTTGTTAAGAAGAAGCAAAAAGGAGCAGGGGAGAGAGCTCAGTCAGTGAAGTGTTTGTCTTGTAAGCATCAAGACCAGAGTGTTCCAGAACCTATAATAAAAATGCCAGGTGTGTGTTACATGCTTGTAATCCCAGCACCTGGGAGGCACGAACAGGTGGGTCTCTGGGACTCACTGGCCTAATCGACAAGTAAGAGACCAATGAGTCCCTGTCTCAAAAAGATGGACGACATTCCTAAAGAATGACACCAGGGAACTCTGGTCTCCTCATACACACACAGATGCACACACACAGGCACGCACACATGCACACACTCATGTGTGCACACATGTACATATACTCACACATGTGTACCCACAAAAACATTGGCATGTACACACACATACACAAACACACAAAAAGAAGGAGGGCTGAGGAATTGGCTCAGTGGACCAAATTCCTGTGTGCAAGGGTGAGAACAAGGTCACATTCCCAGTTCCCATGTGAATGTCATGCAGATGTGCGGTCAACATGGAACCCAAGTGTTCAGAAGATGGAGGGCAGGATGGACAAATAGTTCCACTGAGAGACTCTCAGAAAATGTGGTTGAGGGCAATCAAGAAGACACCCAACACCAACCTCTGGCATTCACATGTATGCACACATATGTGAACACACACACACACACACAAACAGAAGAAACAAAAGAATGCTAAACGTCAAATAGGGAATTTTATATGAATTGTTGAAATAATACTACTTAGGATACATGGTTTTATGTATATTATGTATATCTTATAAAAAGATATAGAATATATTTTCAAATTCATTTAATGTATGCTTTTGCTATCGCTATCAGGAGATTTAAAATTCTTTATGCAGCTCCCATTTGTGTTTCGCCAGGTAATAGCAGTTGCCTGCTTCTTAGGTACATTCATGCTCAGTATTTCCGTTAGTCTTAGACGATCTTTGTCACTGAAGGGGAACTGAGAGGCAGAGATGCACAGCTAGCTGTCTGCCATCAAACAGCAGACTCAGGTGTTTGGATCTTAGATGCCCTCCTGCCCCTCCTCCTCTGCTGCCACACTCTGCTGCCCACCTGGAAGTCCAAAGCAACTGAATCAATGTAAATAGAGCTGGCTTGCCACTGGCAGGTCCTTGTCCTGGAATTAATCCCCCGAAGGATTTCCTACACTCTGCTCATGAGGTTAATGTCTGCTCTGAATGTCATCAGGCCATAGAAAGCACAGGGTGACTGTCAGAGAAACGAGGAACAGAAAGTGTGAAATGAGTTATTGGTAAAATGACCAATGTTTCCTTTTGAAGGTAATAAAAATACAAAGAGGAGGAATTTGGTTAATAATGAGTTTATATCTCCTAGTCCCTGTCCATTGGAGAGTGGGGCTCTCCATGACAGGCCCCAGGGAGGTGTTTTCTATAGATTAATGAACTGAGAATGATTGCTTGCCTTGGTATATATTGCATTCCATGCTCTCTAAACTTCTCAGATTGCTTATTTGGTTTCCTTGATGCCCCATCTAAAAATAAGCAAATATTTTATAGAGTGTAACTTAAAAGAAATAGTTTAGAGTGAAAATAAATAAATTTTTTGTTCTGGATTGTGAATTAGTTTATACACGATTTCCCTGTAAACAATAATAATACTGATATCTTAGATATGTAATACTAAATAACTAAGCCCCAATTTGCTACCAAAATGTATGCACATCATAAAGTTACCCTAAAAATCAGGAAATTTCTCTCCTCTTGTCTTTCCACATTGAAGAAAATACAAGTTATGGTTCCTTCTGTTCTGGATTTACAAGAATGACTGATTTCAAAATCCTTTCTGGTTTCCACATGAGAAACCAACTTGCCACGGACTAAGTGTGCTCTCCAATATTCATATGCTGTAAACCTCATGCCTAATGCAATTGTTTCTGGAGTGAGAACCTTTGAGAGACAGTGAGAATATGAAGGCAAAGCCCCGAGGAATAGGATTAGAGCCGTTGTGACAAGAGATTAAATCTTCCTCCCTCCTTTCCCACTCCTCTCAGTACACCAGGATAGAAACCCAGGAGAAGGTCCTCTCTAGAACTCAACTCAGATTGATATCAACACCCCTGATTGCAGACTTCTCAGCCTCCAGAAAAGCAATAAATCAATTTCTGCTGTTTAGGCCACCTTGTCTATGGGATTTTGCTGAACAACTCCAACTGAGATATATCTGGTGCTCTCGCTAAAATTTGCGCTGATTTTTTAAATATAGAAGAATGTAACTTTATAAACCTAATCTCAATTCCTTCTATTCACAGAGATTGCAATCTGGTCGAGGAACTTAAAAGAAAGGGCATACACCAAGGAAGTGATGTAAGAGAAGTCACCTGAACAGCCGAAAGATACAGAGCCAACTCTCCTGATCAAGCACCCATAGCTACCCAAGTTATCCTGTTCTCTTTAGGAATTGCAAGTAAGAACTCCCTAGCATGGTCTGAGAAATAAGGATTGTTTGACATCGCTATGCCTTGGCCACTTCTTTTTTTAATATTTTATTTATTCATTCTTCAAACAGAGAGATACACACAGAGAAAGAGAGATAGAGATAGACAGATAGAGCACCAGGGCCACCACCTTGTGGGTCTGGCTTCTGTGGGTCCTGGGGAATTGAACTGGGGGCCTTAGGCACTGGAGACAAGTGCCTTAACTGCTTAACCATCTCTCCAGCCCAGCCACTTCTTGATAAGAGTGTAACAGCATTCATTTCATGATGATGTTGTAGAGATGAAACGTGGGATGTAGGCACTTTAAACAATACCAAGCACACAGTTGCTGCTCCTCAATGGCTGTCTACCACAGTATAGCGGCACCAATTCTTATTACCACCTTTTTCATTGTGTGGGGTTTGCTCAATTTCACACTATAGATAAACGAAGACTTATTTATTACTCTTTAAATTGTTTTGTCATGCCCACCTCCCATGGAATGTATAAGTATAGGCATCTTTGGCCACTAACAGTCCCCAAGGTGAAAAACATTAGCTTTGCACCCAGCCCACACCCACTCCTTTCCCCAACACAGAGGAGAGAAAGAGCAAGTCTAAAAAAGCAAGTCTAAAAAATTATGAGCCAGTAATTTTACCCCAACTATGTCTTTAAAACTTCCTTTCCATTGCAGTTTTCTGCAATGAAAGGTGCTGTGTAAGCAGAAAATATTATTAGTATTAATAAAAATATTTCAGCCATGCTGCTTCTTGCATCGTATGTGATTCATTAACAACAGCTTGTAGGCCAGGCAAAATGTTCATGTCAAATAATGTTTTATGGATCTTTAGAACAGTATACTTACTGGGTGTGGCCACATCATGAGGTCTTCCTGGGAGGGAAGATAGGCAGAGAAGGCTTTCAGAGCATCTCCCTTCTTCATATTTGTTTGGGGGAAAATGTTAGTTTTTACTTCCTATTCAGCGGCCACACAGTGCCAGGAAGCTTAGATACCTCTTGAAAAAGGTAGATGTTGCATTGTTCGTAGAACTAAGATTTACAATGATATAAACTCAAAAAGAAGAAATTACATATAGAAAAGGTTAATGAAAGGCTTCTGTCATGATTACAGTGGCTGTGATCAATCAAAGGCCAGAGAAATGGCTGTTTTACAATTAAAATATCCCAATGTATTGTTATTTATCATGACCACATATCACAATGGTGGGTTACTATTCATCAACTAGGTAAATTATCCCAATGAACAAATTCTCAGGTTTCTTCTTTGTCAAGTATGATGGCCATGTTATTGTTAAAACTGATTAAAAGACTTTTTTTCTAATATTCTGATGTAAATTAAAAAAACCTCTTATTTAAAAAGATCTTTTATGAAGAGATTATAGGAAAAAATCTTGGCGGGAAACTTTAGTGATGATTTCAAAGCTCATTAGATTTCAAGGACGGATATATATATATATATATATATATATATATATATATATATATATATATATATATTCAAATGCATAATCACATCTTCACAAAGGCTTATGAAAGGATGAATTAATGGGGCCCCAGGCTGAGTAGTAATTCACTCCCTCATTCATTCATTAAACCAAGACTTATTGAGGGTCTGCAATGAACCACACACTCAGCTTGGCTCCCAAGCACAGGAATTGTGATCCCTAACCTCACATGCCATCATGTCTGGAGAGAAGACCACCATCACTAAGAACCACACAGGTAGGGGATGTATAGAGAAGAGTATAAAATACCCAGAAACTTATGGACATTTGAGTTGTGGAAAAGTAACATTTCAACTGAGACCTGAGGGCTGAGAAGGTGGAACGGGGGCAGGTCATGGAAAATATCCAGGAAGAGATATTATATATTTCTTATATATTCCACATAGCATGTGAAAGTTCAACTTCATGACCTTAACACATCAAGAGCACAGATACTGCAGAGTACATGCCAGCAACACATACATGTTCATCAAGCCAGACAATTATCCTGTTACAGGTCATCCCTGAATCTTGAAGCCTGTATGCATTATCATATCTATATTATGGGGTCCTGACACAGTGTAGATACATAATAAATATTTACTGACTAGTTTAATAATGACTTCCATTTCTAGAGCTTCTTTTCTCTCCCTTTGTGATGGATAGGCCCCTAGACAAAGCCAACACAGCCTCCTTGGGGAAGTTTGAATATATGTCCCCCATTGACCCAGGTGTTAAAATTAAATTTGCTACTTGGACTTTTCAACCTGGTTGGAGGAGGTGTTACTGGGGGTGGTCCTGGAGTCCAGCTCAAGGTTGTATGGAGCAGTCAGCTCTACCTGGGGCCCCTGCTTGCTGCTTCTTGGTGTTGCTGGGTAATGCTGATTTCTCTCTCTGCTTGGATTTATGAATGGGAGCCAGCTTCTTTCACCATTGATGGAACTTCCCCTGAATCTGTAAGCTGAAATAAACCCCTTCCTCCCATAAACTGTGTCTGGTTTGTATGTTCATCCCAGCATCGTGGATCTGTGTACAACACTGCTTCTTTTTCAACTTAAGATGAAAATGACATGCTGGAGGTCAAAGACAGGTAGCCAAGGTAGCCCAAAAGTACAACAGGGAATCCAGCTGGAGAGGAAAGGACCAAGCATCACAGTAACACCCCCATCTCCAGATGCCCACCTGGTGCTGAATAGATGCTTAAAGAACACTATGGCTTTGCTTTACAAATAAGAAACCACACCTCCACCCTCTTGTGTCACCACACAGCTAGGATGGCCCCTGCACAATGACATCATCAACGAGTCCCGAAATAAGTCATATTCCACTCTTTTGGCAGGGGACTGTCACCTCACAGAGGTGGCAGCTTTTCCTGATTTATTCACCCAAACCAGTGACCTTTCATTGATTCTCATAAAGCACCATATAAACTGGCTATATTTCTGTTTTGTTGTATTCCTCTCTTCCCCTTCAACTATGGGATGCATATATATCAGTTTCAAATTTTGTATTAAAATTTTATTCAAAAAAAGAACAAAACCGAATGACTACATCAGCACCATGAGAGGCAGAGCTATTTGGGGGATTGAGGTGTGTTGAGGTCAGCTTTCTCTGTTGCTGCACAGAAAGAACCCAAGCAAAAGTGGCTTGCTGAGGAATGGCTTAGGGACTCAAGGGAAGACTCCATGATGGCAGAGAAAATGATGGCATGAGCAGAGGGTGGACATCACCTCCACCACAGCACTGCAAACAGTGGCAGGAAGATGTGCCAAACTCTGACAAGAGGAAGCTGGCTTATAACCCCATAAGCCCTCCCCCAACAACACAGCTCCAGGGAGGTTCTAATTCCCAAACTGCCATAAGCTGGGGATCGAGCATTTAGAACACATTCATTTGTTTGTGAGGAACACCTTTATCAAACCATGACAAGATGAGACTCAGAACAAAGGCTTGTGATCCTGAGTACAAGTGATGGTTTCCACTTTGCTTGGCCTCCATGTGGACTCAAAATCATCACCTTTGTCTCCATGGCAAATGCCACAGAGCTCCTGAAAGTTCAACTTCACAACCCGAACACATCAAGAGCACAGATACTGTAGAGTACATGCCAGCAACACACACACATGCTCTTCAAGCCAAATAACCATTTTAAGTTGCAGGTCAGCCCTGAGTCTTGATTTCATAGAGGAGACAGGTTCAAGATTTGGTCTTCGCCTTTATGAAATTTTCATACTTAAAGTGAAAATAAAATCTGCTTCATATCATGAAAATATGGATAAAACTGTATGGTGCAAAGTAAAAATGTTCCTTAATGTATATAAACATAACATCAAGAAAAAACATGAGATGTAGCTTAATTACGAGGAAAGGAGAAAGGGACGAAGGAATAAAAGGAGGGATGGAAGGAGGGAAGAAGGAAGAGATAAAGGAAGGGAGGAAGGGCGAGAGAGAGAGGAAAGGATAAAGAAAAAATATTAATATAGTCATATTTTTGCCCCTTTGTACCAGTTTAAGAGAATCTCCAAATATATCATTCTAATTCAACCTCATGGTAATCTTGCATATTTAAGCAGTGCACATACTTACTTTTACATTCATTCCATGTGCACATGAAATATTTCCTGGGAAAAAAATTAGTTATTTTCCCAAAATCATAAAGAAAACCCAGAGCAGAAATTAGGCAGTCTGGCTCAGAGCCCATGTTCTTTTTCTCAAAAGTACAAACTGGAGAAAAAAAATTAAAAAAAAGCTATGTGTTTCTTGTACCTGTGAATTTGTGAGGCCATGGAGTTGCTGTGACAATTCCTGGCAAGACTATTTTTGTTATAAATTATTACAAAGATCCAACAGAAGGAAAACCTGGCGGATGAGAGGTGCCGACATGTGGCAGTTAATTGAACATATAATCAGGGCTGCACCACCGTGGCGGCTCTGGATTATATCAACAGGCATAATGATCTTGCTAAAATTATGCACCTACAATTATCCCTTAAAGGTAGGTGATAAATGAATTAACTAAGTACTAGAGGCACAAACTTTCAATATTTAGAAATTGACTTGCCATGAGGTGTGCAGGGACAGACAGCATCATGCCAAGGAGTCACCATTCTGGGACACCCTTGTGGTCTGTATTGGTTACAGTCATTTAGGAGGGCATTGGCATGAATATTTCATGAAGTTCACACGGTTCTCAAAGGAAGGAAATGAAGCATTTATGTGTTAGCAGAAAGGGGCCCAACCAGGCCTGGTCAGATGGCTCAGTGAGCTGAGTGCTTGTCATGTAAATATGAGTGTCTGAGTTCAGATCCCTACTCTCAAGTGAGGTTGGGAGGCAGAGGATTCCTGGAGACAGCTAGACTAGCCAAACTGGAGTGTTTTGGGCTCAAGTGAGAGACCCTGTCTCAATGAATCATGTGGAGAGTGACTTAAGAACACAATCAATGTCCATCTCTGGCTTCCACATGCATGTCATATGTACCCGTACACACATAGGTGCCCATGTACAATTGAACATGAATACACACATGCATGTACGCCACTCACACATACACATGAAATAAAAGGGGGGACAAGATCATGTAGAGATATTTAAACACATCAAAATAAAGATAACTTTTTTTCCAGGCACTAGGGTATAAGGAACCAGACTAGGGGTCATTGCATGCCTTAACAACTTTTCATCATAACTCAGTACCAGAAACTTGTAAAGAAATAGTAACCAACTTTGAAAAATGTTGGATCCAGATGTAGACAGAGAAGAAGAGGAGGTCAAGCAAGCAGTTACCAGAGATATTGATGGGTGAATCCATTGGCCCTCATGTGCTTGGAAGACAGAGGTGGATGTCAATTCTGGGAGCAAAGGAGACAGGCTTGGGAGTGTGACGTGGATGGCTCTCAGCCCCACCCCAAGTCATCTCCAGCATACGAGGCAAATTTTCCATCTCTGCTGCACCTGTTTCTCCTCCAACAATGCAGGGATGACAATTACTCCAAACATCTTTTGGCTCATTGTAAAGAATAAACAATTACACATAAATGCTAGCACAGAGAAGGCACTGAGAGAATAGGCACCATCACTATCCTCATTGGGTTACAGGTTACTACCCTGTACATGTGCTGTGTACAGCGAGGAATGGCCAAACTTTCTAATGGAACCATGTCGTTCAGTAGGCCACATTACAAAATCTAACTCCATCAGTGTTATGGTTTGGGGTCACCTTTCTTCCATGGGCTCATGTGTTTCAACACCTGATCTCCAGCTGGTGTCTCTGTTTTCTTTATTTTTTAAATATCTTTATTATGAAAAGTATATACATTATATGAGCAAATCTTGTGAATGTGTCCTTGTTTCCCTCCTCTCTGTCTCTTACCCACTGGGGTCTTCCTCGGTGCATATACTGGATCTGTCCATAGAACTCTGTTTTGGGAGGCAGTGGAACCTTTAAGAAGAAAGTGGGTCACTGTGGGGGGTGGTGCTTGAGGTTTATAACCTGAGCCCTGTTTCCTGTCCTCACACTCCTTGTTTTGTTAAGATTTGAGGAAGTGAGCCATTCCAGTTAGATGTCCTGGCACCTTGCCTTCCTCGCCATGGACTGTGAGCCAAAATAAAGCCTTCCTTCCCATAAGTTACTTTCTTGTCAGATAATTAGTCACAGCAACAAGAAAAGTAACTAATACAATCAGTATCTCTGCTCTATGTGTTTTATAGAGGTATACACACAGACATCAGGAGTTATAGTTTTCTTTGTTTACAGCCCTTTGGAGGGAGGGTCATCAACCCCAGATGAGCAGGGAAATAACTGAGCTCAGCCATTGTAGAAGCTCAAGGTTCAGTCCTTGATGGGGATAGATGTTTAAATGTAATCACTCAAATGAGGATAAGATACCACTCCTGTGCTAGATTCGTCCATGCTGGCTAGTTCCCATTATCGTAGATAACTGAGAACTGACTGCATTTATTTCCAAAGGCTTCCTTAAAATGGAAAGATCTCTGTGCCATCTATAAGATTCAATTAGAGGACCCATATAAGCACACATCTACTTGAACCAAATGAGAGATAAATTAACCTATAAACAGCATGCTCTTTCTTGTGGAATTCTCTAATGGCCTGATTTAGGATATCAGCAGATGGGAGGTCAGTGCCCAGTGCTTTCAGAGTTCAGGCCATTCATTACAATCAGGTTCACCATGCCACAAAGAGGTTCTAATGAAATACACTCCAGTAAACCCCAGAGGGGGGCAGCTCGTGTGTGCACAAGGCATGAGGTGAAGGCAGCAGACAGACCGTGATTTTCTATTTCTACACAGGTAGGGGTCCAAACGGAGCCATTGCACATTTATTAAGTTGTATTCTTACAGGGGAAAGCCTCTTACCGAGACATCTTACCTGTAAAGCTTCTTTAAGCTTTTAGCTGAAATGCTCTAGTTCACATACAAAGAAAATTGCACTGTTTGTCCCTAGTCAATGTCGTCTAACACCAGGGCTTTAGTGGGAAGAGAGGTACATGAAAAAGGTGCCTGATCTCCCTGTAGACCACCCCAACCCAGCTTTCTTCTTGAGTCTAGAGGGGAAAAGAAGCTTCCCCTCCAAATGAGAGCTCCAGTAATACAAAATAGGTGTCTGCGGGATTCCTTTTGAACCGATGGACCTCAGAGCCCTGTAGCACATCCTCCTTTGTGCCCATGCCCACTAACAAAAAGCTTTGTCATTTGTCTGTAAACCAAATTAAGAATATCACAGCAAGAAAGCATCTGCTGTTAGCCAGCTCATAGCACCGGGGGTGGGGGGCATGGGGGCATGGGGGCTTACAGGCCTAGAGGCATCCAGGGTTTTGTGGTAGTAGAGGGGGGAGAGAAAGTCTCTTGCGTGCTTCACAGAGGATTCTGGGACAGATGGGAGTGAAATGTGGGTAACTGGAACACACACACACACACACACACACACACACACAGTCTTACAAGCTGTTTCCCTGGAGGGCCTCCGCTAGGGGCGCGCTTCCAGATCCTCCCCTGAATTTCTTAGACTTACTTCCATTTTTCAAATTCTCTCAGAAGGTCTAAAGAGACTCATTCACTTTTTTCCATCTTTTATTTCGTAGCTTTTCTTTTCTCTTTTTTAACTTTTAACTGACTATTTTCATACAAGTATATAATGTGTCTTGATTACAATCCCCTCTCCTTACCTTCTTTTGTCCTCCCTCTCTTCCTGCTTTCCATCTAAGTCTCTCTTCTACTTTGAGGTCTCTCTTTCTCTCTGTCTCTCTCTCAATATTTTATTTATTTGTTTAGTTTTTTTGCAAATGGGCGAGGGGGAGAGAATGGGCACACCAGGGCCTCCAGCCACTGCAAAGGAACTCCAGATGCAAGTGCCACTTTGTGTATCTGGCTTTACATGGGTGCTGGGAATCGAACCTGGGTCATTAGGCTTTGCAGGCAAGTGCCTTAACCACTTAGCCATCTCTCCAGCCTCCCCCCCCTCTTTTAACCTCCTCCACCACACATTGTGGATGTTAATGGGCCTAATATTGGGCAAGAAATAACAGTTCTTATGCAAGAAACAACAGTTCCTGTGAGGTCATGAATGCAAAGACCACACCACAGGTTTGGAAGACAGCGTTCCAAAGCATTCCTCCCATCCTCCAGCTCTTAACATTTCCACCAATGTTCTTCTGCAAAGTCTGCTAAGCCTGGAAGGAGCGGTATAGATGTTTCAATGAGTGCTGAGCACTCAATCCAGTGACTCCATTTTAATTGGAATTCAAATGTATAATGTATAGTTTTATAGTGTAGTTTTAAAACTATCTTCCTATTTTGTTAGTAATAGCCTATATTTTCTCCACATAAGCACATACACCTTGTGCACCTCTCTTCTCCACCAATCAAAAGCATGACAGGATATGTCATAGTTAGCCCCACGCAGCTAGAATGAATCTCCAAAACAGGCATAATATGGGGGAGGAAAGTATTTATTTGTAGCTATAGATATAGGGTAAGTTCCAAAATGCAAAAGAGGCTGCTCCCCTTTCACAGGTCTGAGCAGGGAGAAAAAAACCATCACCAACATGACACACAGAGAACAGCAAACAGGCAGGAGAGTCAAAGAGAATTTCTTCTCCTTTATATAGGTTTAGGATGAGGTCTTGCAACCTTATCCCAGACTTAATGGCTTCCTGAGTCTCTGGAATTTCCTTCCTGCACTGCTCACACAGGAAATGATGTTTACTTCCTGCTTCTTTGAGCTTCTTTATGTCCTGTCCCCTACTGAGAGGCTGCCTTCCTGTAAACATCCTCAGAGACCCAATCAAGATAATTAAAAAGATCCAAGTTGACAACAAAACCTAACCATCACAGGATACTTCATGGTCTTCATGACACCCATAGTTGACACAGTGAAGCCAGCAGAACAGAGCTGATAGCACCCAAATGTAAAACAATAAAATCTAAGCTCTTGCAACTTTATAACTTGTCTTCCTAAATAGAATAGTTTACTTACAAATGCCTGTGAATGCATATACATAGTTCCTATCTTGCGTGATTTTTTTACCTTTAATGAATCTTTGTAATGCTTTAAACGAACCAATTAACCAAACTTTCTCCTGATAACAGAAATTTTGAACAACCAGAATAAGAGGTTTTCTCCTGGTAGTAATTAATATTTTACACCTTATCATGCCTCCACTATCATCCCCCTGGCTACTGTTGACCTCACCTCAGAAAAATAAAATATCCTAATCACTTGTAACAGTCCTGTGTCCTCCCCCATTATGAGCCCGACACGTTGCTTAGTGGCTCCTTCCAAAGCATTGCATGATTCTTGCTCTGTGTTGTGGAATCGTTAATTGCATTGCACTGCTGAAAGTTCTTCAGACATCTTGCGTGTTGCTCACGCTCGTAACTTCAATAGTCCTGTCCTTCCTTTCTGGCAACTTAAGCATACTTGTGTGTAATAACATGCACTATTTCAATAAAGATCATTTTGGCAAGGACTGAATTGCCAATCCTATGTTTCAGCTTGTAGCTGGAATAAAATACACTGGAAGCCTGGGCCTCACAAAGCTTAGTGTGACTGGGAATTGTGATGCTGGTAGATAAGCAAGAAGCAAGAGCAGAGTGTGAGTGAGACACACTACAAGAATCACAAAGGAAGACTTCATTTAGACTTGGAGATGTCAGCAAAGCTTCAAGGAGAATGAGACATCTCACTTTGAAGAATTGGACTATAATGCCAGCCAAGGGAAAGGTGGGTATGGAGTTCTTTTCAAATATTTCAAATTAATTTTCACAGAGAAAATAGAGAAATTGTCTTAATTCTCTGTTCAATAATATATTGTTTCAACTCCTTCTAAAAGATGGAATCTCAACGATAGGGATATACTATATTATTTTTAGGACTTAGATTGTTTCCTGATGTCTACGGGTAAAAGTATTTGTTTGTTAAATGAATAAATAAAATGATGATAATACAGAGGAAAACCAATTCTGAAGGAGCTAATAAGTCAGTATCAAAAGTTTAAATATTATTCTAAAAGATTGGCATACTAGACTTGATATAATTTTATTTCATTTTTTAAAAAAAAGTTTTCATTTATTTACTTGTTTCAGTTTTGCTCTGCAGACCAGACTCACCATCCCCTCCTGATCCTCCTGCCTCTGCCTCCCAAGGTGCTGGGATTACAAGTGTTCACTGTAGCACTCACCTGATACAACTTTATTTTATAAAAATTTTCTCTTGTTGGCATGTGAGAAAGGAGGAGATTGTTAAAAATAACAACCAAAATAAGCCAGGGTTTAAGAAATCGTAACGATGTGAATTGTGAGTAGCTATTAATCATGTGGTATTAAGCTGTGTTTGAGAGAAAGAATGCAAAGAACTTACATGTGTGCTGGCTGTCTTCACACCTCTCCTCTGGCATCGCTGTCTGCTAGGACTTGCCTCTAGGAAGAAGCTAGAAGCTCTCTCTTTCTGTTTCCATAGTTTTGCCATCACAACCAGCAAGGCTCTTATGTAAAACATAATGTTCAGTAAATGTTCCAGGGACCAGTAACCATTTAAACTGTTAGTTTGTTTTGACTCGTACAGGAAACTTGAGCTGAGTGTCAGGGAGTCATAATGAGCTTTTTTGCCCATGTTCTCAGGACCAAAAATAAACCAATGTAAGTCCACAGAAATCTAGCAGAAAAAAAAATATTCAGAAATCAAGCTGTTTATTGCGCCTGTTCCCTTTTCCTGTGAGATTCTTGCAAGGGTCATAGATTTGAGGGGGGCCCTCAAAGCAGCAGAGAAGAGAGATGCCTGCTGCTCTCACCCAGGCATTTTGGAGAGGGGAGTTGCAGTGGTTTGACCCAGGTGTCCCCCATAAACTTAATGTCTTTGGAATGCTTGATCCCCCAGATGATGGCAATTTTGGAATTGGACCATTGTTGGAAATATGTAGTTGGGTGCAGGCTTATAGGGCTTATAGCCAGTTTTTGCAGTGCTATGGCGGAGGTGATGTCCACCCTCTGCTCATGCTGTCATTTCCCCTGCCATGATGGAGCTTCCCCTTGAGTGTGAGCCACAATAAACCCATTCCTTCCATAAGCTGCTTTTGGTTGGGTTCTTTGTGACAGCAAGGAGAAAGCTGACCACAGCAGAAGTGAAATAAAAATGGCAGTGAATGAAACCTACAGCTACATTTCCTGAGTTCAGCGACGTCAGTCATCAGTCTTGTTTCAGAGAGGTTTCTAGAAGACAAAAGCACACTCATCAGACCATAAGTTTCCTGAGAAGAGAGACCATTCCTAAGCTTTAAATCATTATGCCTACAGTGCCTGTTGTGGAACATGATATACAACAAAGAGTTGGTGAAGAGCTGAAAGTAGGATTCTGATGAGAAATGAAGTTGGTGAGGAACCACTGGTCCTGAGTGACAGGTGAAATGTTTCTATGCTTCATCGGTAAGCCATATTTTTTAATGACAAGGTGAGAGTGGCAAGAAGTTTAAGTGAGAAGTGTCGTTCCAGAAAGAATAAGACAGCATCTGTGCATAAGATAAGTAGAGAGAGAGGGAGAATCCCCAAGGAATGATGGGAACTTAGAATGGAGGGCTACCATTGATAGCGGGACCAAAATGACAGGTCTTCATATTATAGTAAAAGAAGAACTTTCTGAATGTAAAGATGAATCTGATGTGGGGAGAGAGAAAAGGCAAGGAGTCCAAGATAAATATGGATGTGGAGTTGCTACAAGGTGAAACATAGTAGGGCCAATGGGCCAAGTGAGGAAGACAGTTCCGAGCTCCTGTGAGGCTGAAGTCACCACAATTTTAAGCCAACAGTCTATGGCCAAGTGTCATAGCATAGGGAATAATGAGACAACCACGTAAACCAACCTAGCCAGAATTTTCAAAGGCGAAGAGAAAGGAAGAGAAAGAGAGATAAAGCAGACTTAGGCAACAGAAAGCAACCCCAGATGTAGATTCCGAAAATCAGGATGAAACCCAAGAGGATGTCAGAGTGAAAAGGACATGAGATCTGGGATCACAGTGACAATGATCACAGTTTTAAGAGTCACTATGCAGGCACTAGGCCATTTTGTCTTACCATATGTCATGCCTGGTAACCATATTATATATTTCCATTTTGCAGACTTGAAATTGAGACCAAAGCAAGTTTATTGACTTGCCCAAAGTCGCACAGCCAGTGTGATTCTAGTGTATGTTGTAACCATTCCTTCTGTGTTGTGGTGTAACTCTAACCATCAGGCTGGACAGCCACGATGCGCACCTGCAATATACACAGAACTTGGAAGGCTGGGGTGGGGGAGAATCAGAAGTTCAAAGGCAGCCTAAGCTACACAGCAGTGAGCATGCGCACACACACACAAAAGGAATTACTCATCATAACAGATAATATCTAGAAAAACAGGTCACTGACAGAAAGGAGAAGTCTGATATTCCTAAGTGATGGTACCTCAACCAGAGTCTGATAGTCCCTCACTACCTCTGTCTGCCACCTCACACACCCTTCCAAACTCTCCCCTAACAATGAGATACAAAGTTTCCCAGCTGACATGGATTTTTAAACTACCTATGAATTTTGAAATATATGAAGGTTACTGATCAGAAATAAATAGAAGGAACATACTTATAGAAACTCAAGTACTTATTCCATGTTTTAACTGGAATTCCATATTTAATTGAAATTAAATTCCATATTTAAATAAAATTGGAGCTATAAGTTAAATTATTCTTAAATTATATCTGATTCCTAAGTGTTTTACATCCCACAGTTGAATTCCTTCCTAGTATTCCAGAAGAATCTTTCAATACAAGCCTATATATGATTCCATCTATTTTGCTGTTTAAAATGTATATATATGTAAATTATTATTCATCAGATCTTCTTGCATCTGAGATATACATGCTGAATCAATGTGGGTAACATCAAGTGTCTGTGTTAACCTGACTTGATTATGCCTAAATATAAAATATAAATTAGCATTTTATTCTTGGTTGTATTTATTGTTGTATTATATCATGCATTAATTAAAAATATGTGTGTTTTAAAAACACCTAATTTACAATTCACCTATCTATACCATCATAAGGTCAAAATGTGTGACGACTGAAAGATTTATACTAAATTTTTAACAGAATGTAATATATCTTTATTGATTACTTTTCAGATTTATTATAGATTTTAGCTCAGTATTAAAGCCTTAAAAAATAGAAAATAACCAGTTTCCAAGATGTCTGTATTTTGTAACTTTGCCAAACATCATTTTTCTAGTCTTCTGATGTGATTGACATGTAGGTATGATTCAAAGGGGAAGCCATTATTAATAGGAAGGAAAGTTATGACTATTGAATCATGACACTCGGCTGTTTTAAGTAATTTGCTGGCTCTGTGTTCTCCAAGAGAACATGCTTGAAATGGAGAACAGGTTAAGACGTGTGCACCTTTTTATAAAAATCAAAACACTAATGGAATGAGATATTGAGATTTAAAATAACATAAGTAGTCTGGAGTCGAGAGTGTTAGGGTGGATACAACCCGAATTGAAACTCTGTTCCCAGATTCTCCTCCCACCCTTTCCCCACCGTCCCCATTCCCGGAATGTGAGCCTTCTACAGTTGTCGTGCAAATGAAAATTATGTCCACACGATTGGCCATGAATTATCAGAGAATTTTCACTTGGTGAAATATGACCTAGAGACAGAACTTGAGCCTGAAATCTGAAACACAATGACATGCCCTAGAGGGGAATATCCTATTAGTCATTCTATTGGTTCTTTTAGTTCAAATGTAGAACTGATTAAAATATAGAGCCTAGGGAGTAAAAAAAAAATCTCAGCTTTACCCTTATATAGGCCCACTACGTAGTTTTCCTATCTTGTACATTCAGTCATATTCTAGAACTAGTTGGGCCACTCTTGGGCATAGGAAAATAGAAGATGGAGATGAATATAAGTCTGTAAATCCACTGCTATGATGAGAGGGGAAATCACTTGCCAATGTTATACTGTTGATGTCATCTTTGGACCTAAGTAGGCTAATGCAATCTGCTCCTTTTTGCCCCGAGTTTTTCTCAACCTTTAGAGCCTGAGCTTAAAATTGAGCCCACACTAGGTTACCTACTCCCAGTTTTCAACACATAGTGCTATCTCCCACATTCAGAATTATCTATCATCAGCATACTTTTAGTTGTAACTTTTCTAGCTTTTAACTAGGTGAAAAATCCCATTGTCTTTCAAGGAAAATCCAAAGACCATCACAGTAAGACTCAAGCTCTCACCCAAAGGCTGTGTGTTCCCTCTGCAGCCGTATCTCCTTCCACTGCCCTTCAAGCTCTGGTTTGTATGGGCTGCTTGGAAGCACTCACACCTTCATACCCCTAAGCCTTTGCTCCTGATGCGTCCTCTGTCTAGAATGTTCTTTCTATGCTTCACCTGATGAATTTCACTGACTCCTTTTTCAATGTCTGTAGCAGTTCATCTCGACAGTCAACCTGTTTTGATCAGGAATCAATTAAGATACCTATAATGAGGGTATTTCTGGGAAGGGTTAATGGAGGAGAGAAGGCCCTCCCTCAGGGTGGGCAGCCCTTCTGATGGAAGCCTGTATATAAAGAGGTTCTGGAAAAAAGCAGGGGTTTTGTGCCTGACTGGCCTTGCTACTTGCTGGTGGGCACATCTACCTTAGTGCTCTGGGGACTGCAGCTTTCCAACATTAAGTCCAATGGCTCTCAGGGAATCCTCCATGCCTGAGGCATCTTCATGGACTGCTGAGCATCGTCCTCAAGTACCGACCAGCTCCTGGGTCCTCAGACGCTTCTGTCTGCTTAGCCTGTATCATGTCAGTCAACCCGATCCTCTGTATATTAATTCATCCCATTGGCTCTGTTTCTCTGGAGCACCCTGGATAATATGATGCCAACTCCAAAGTGTCCTTCTCTGTGAAAGCCTGTGTCCACCTCCTTCCCAGAATAGTGTCCTTTTCTGTTGTCTTGCCAAGACTCTGTCATGCCATGAGCACTTCTTTCCATGAGATTTAATCAACTCATTTCTCCTGAAGACACATTGAAGATTTACGAAATCCTTTCCTATGCGTCTTAGCATTCACAGGGTTGAACACAGTCCTTGACACATAGAAAAAGCTCAACAATTATTTGTATTATTAAGGTAAAGAAAGTGACACTTTTATACTACATAACACAGAATAACCTCATGGCAAATAGAATAAAATCTTTGGTATTCATAGAATCTTGATGGCATCATAGTCAAAGACATATTTATTGTCAGAAAAACACATTTACTAAAGACCTACCATGTATCAGCCTGTATTAAATGCCAGCGACACAAACATGCCTAAGATTCCTAACTTTAATAATGTTACAGGTGCATTTGGATAACTTATAAGTAAAATAATGCATGCATTCATTCTGCAATGGTTTTAGGCACAATATGCAAGGTGTGCTAGTAAGTAAACACTGTAACTATTTCAATAAATAAACATTAATAATATATCTATAAATATAATTGGCAGTTATTTATCACACAGGCTATGAAATATATATGCATACACATATATATGTATAGTTGGATTTACATTTCAGCTTTAGTGTGTAGTAGCCATATGAATTGGATGAAACTAAATTTACACATGCCTCAAATTTCTCAAATCTAAAACAAAAATATTGTCAGGTATAGCAGTGCATACCTATACTCTCAGCAAGTTGGGATGCTGAGTCAGGAGAATTATTTGAGGCCAACCTGGACAACATAGTGAGATCCATTCTTAAAAGAAAAAGAGAAAACCAACAAATATATAGGTTTTATCATAGATGTATGTTAACATATTGAAACTTAATAAAATACTCTGGGATGGGAAGTATAAGGTAAGCTCTACTCCATCAAATCCGTGTGTGTGTGTGTGTGTGTGTGTGTGTGTGTGTGTGTGTGTGTGTAAAATGAGATAATACATAATACAAGGTGCCTAGGGTATAGCAGACACCCTAGAGTTGGAAATGGCCAATGATTTAGAATCTCCATTGTTGGGAAGATAATTGGCTCACTTATAAATCCTGAACTAGAAACACATCAAGTTTGGTGATAATGCTAGTTCGGTTTTATACATGTTTTATACAGCTGATGGGGGCAGGGGTCCTTAAGATGTAGGGATTCCATGGGCAATTGAAGACTTGGGATCAGGATCAAGGAGAAATAACAAGTTAGAGAAACATAATCTCTTCATTAATTTATTTATTTATCTATTCAACAAACATTTATTGCTGTCTCCATTCTAATAACTATTCTCAACGCTGGGGAAAATTGTGCACAAACATTGTGCGCACATGGCAAACACTCCAATAAGAACTTAATGATCACCCAAGCCATGACAAACAGTAAGTTTGCAAAAGCAAACCAACCTCCATATGGTTAAAATATCTCAAATAGTATGCAAATCTCAGTCTTTTGTAAATCTTAAAGGAGATGTGGTTAAAGGTCTTTCTTTTCCTCCTGAACATTGATGTCTTAGCAAGTGGTTGATGTGATGGTTTTAAAAGTCTACTAGTTGATAAATGATTTTGGCACAGATGAAAATATAAACATCCACTCCTTACTACCATATTATTTTAAATACAAGTGACCATGCATACTCTCTTGCTTGAAGAAGTCTTTGACTAAAGAAGCAATATTTGTCATTTGTAAATTTTCTTGTCCTAAAGAAAGCAATTATGAATTATGTCTGTAGATAAAACTTACATAAATAAAAGTTTTTTATACCCCTAAAAAAGCTTTTCAAAGCTTATAGGGTATACAAAAGAACTTCTGTGATTCTCAGAGAACTTAAAAAGTTCATCCCATGAAAGCACTCATCATCTCAGTGGAACTTCCCCGACTGGAGTCTGTGACATCAGATGGTTTCATTTTTGTCTTCATATTTAGCTATTTTGTTCTTTCATTTCATGTGTGGTACCAGGGAATATGGTTTAATTTTCCATTAAACAAATAGCAAAAGACCAATTAATACATAAGATAGGGAATTATGATCTGCTGTGATAAGTTTGAACAATTCACAAAACAGGAATGAAAAATAGGCATGGTGTATATAGTTCCAGGAATTTTTACTCCTGCTAACCTATAAGACATCTAATATTAAATGATGCAACTGTTAATATCAGAGAACAGTTATGTCTTGTCAGTAGAAAATGAAATTCGACAATAGAATGGTATATCACTGAGAAATTTGACAGACAGCCTCAGCTATTTCCAATTCCTTTGATTTGCCCCATTGAATTACTGTTCACTGTACAATTATTTGGTCAAAGAGACAAAAAGGATCCAAACGGGTATGGTGGAACAAGTCAACACATCTGAGGTCAGGTGGATGGATAGAAACAAAATAAGATATAGTACAAGTGAGTGTTCTGAAGAGGAACAGTTCTGAAATAAAATTCCTTGGGTGGTATATTATTGGGCTCACCTGTCTCATCTGGTGGGAAGGGAAGAGAAAGGGAAGTGGAAGGAGAAGGAAAGGAGATGAGAGGATAAAGGAGAGGAAGGGAGAAGTGAGGTGAGAAGTAGAGAGGAGAGTAAAGGAAAAGAGAGGAGAAGAAATACAGGATAGGAAGGGAAAAGGAAGAAGAAAGAAAAGGAGGAGGAAAACAGAAGGATTAAGACCAGCGTTAGAGTGTCAGGACATAGACATAACCTTGTATATAAAGAAGTGCCAAAAGTCCAAGGACAATGAGTCTTGTTTTAAGAATCTCGTTTAGAGCAGTTACATGTATATAAGTTCCAAGAAGGCAAAAAATAGTTTATTAGAAGGGCTTCCTTGGTGGTGTTTGAGAATATCAAGACTTGTAACTATTCATCCTCAGAAGTATATTTCTGGAAATGACAATGAGGGCTCTTCTCATCATGCTACTGCATTCTCAAAGTTCTCAACTACAACACACAAAAGAACCTTTCCAACTTTCTGCAGCCCTCATGTCCAATGTGGGCAATGTCCCCCACCCATCTTTGTCTTTAGGCATAGATATCTGAGGGGCATCGGTGCTATCCCAAATAGTAACCACTGTTTCCACCTAACCTCTTCATGGGGAGGAAGATGACAAGGACATTAAGTAAAATCAAACTGATATGTAGTCAGGCTTGGTGGCACACACTTTTAATCCCTGCATTTGGTAAGCAGAGGTAGAAGGATCGCTGTAAGTTTGAGACTAGCCTGGGACTACAGAGTAAGTTCCAGGTCAACCTGGGCTAGAATAATATAATAATAATAATAATAATAATAATAATAATAATAATACATTGAAAAAAGCAACCAAAATGATATGTAGATTCCTATTCAAACACTAACATAATAGTTATTTTCCCTTAGAAAATAATTGACGTTTCCCCTCCTATATTGCATGTGTCCAACATTATTTGATTGACATGCAACAACCATTTCATAACCTCATATGATCCTTATCTATCTATCCAAACAAATTAAAATTCAGACTAGACGGAATCTGACCAGATAAATCCTCCTTGCCCCTACCTCATAACAGTGATTAGCAACAGGCTTCTGAGTCTTACCATCTGAGTTCAAATACTAACTCTATCCCTTAGATTCTTGGGCAAGACACATAAGTTCTCTTCCCCATATTATGCATCTCCAAAATGTAGATAACGATTGGCTGAAATATCAAATAAAATATTCTTTTGAATTCTTGTTACAGAGAGAGAAAGAGAGAGATAGCAGGGGAAGACATGACCTAACACATGTGTGGAGGTAAAAAGACAATTTTCAGGTTGGTCCTCACCTTCCCACCTCACCTGAGGCAGGGATTCCAACTCTGAGTCTCACCCTGCTGTTGGACTTTGTTGCACTTACCAAGTGCTTCTGTGAATGTCTCTAGTCATGAACACTCATCTGGCAGTCAGCATCAGCATGGTGCTATTAGAGAAGCCCACCACAGCTTCCATGTTTTTACAGTGTCTAGGAATCAAGCTCGGGTACCCAGGCCGGAAAATGGCAGCCGACTGCAAAATCAATCAGCCAGGCGAGCTGTACCCACCCATGCAGAAGCAGTGGCACACGGATTATGGGAGTAATCAACTGTTCTCTGATGGGATATGAGGCCTGCTCAGTGCGAGGGAGTTCATGTCTGTTCATGAGGATCAAGTCAGAAGTCTATGGCTTTTGAGGTCATAGACCCTAGAGGGAAGTTGCTAGTTTTTCTTTGGCTAAAAGGAGAGGTTGTAGCCATCAAAAAGTCTTCTGAATGTCTACGTTTGAGCCATGCTGCTCTCACTCGACTTTAACAGATGGCAGTGAGGTCCAAGACTCACCAGAATGACAAAGAAAGTGGACTGCTTTGCATGAGACAAGACATCTCGATCACATCTGCCACCATCTAGGAAACATTAGAGAAGTAATAAACCCGAGTGCTGCTCTCACTGCTAGCCTGAAGATAACCTCCAGGAAGATGGCAGGAGACACTGAGGACACTTAAAACTTATTAAAACAGAAAAGCAGAGGGTGCTGAGAGACAGCTCGCCACTAACAGACTTATACCACACCCTCCAAGGCTCAGAGAACAGTGTGGAAGACGGGGCAGTAAGAATGGAAGAGCCACAAGATGGGCAGGTTTACTTGGAGCCACTGTCCCCACCCCAGGTACTGACTGGTACATTCATGAGCCCTCAGTGATTACCAACAGCCCCTCTGAGGAATGAATGAGTGCAGGGGAGAGGGAATATAAGAGTCAGACCTGATAAGAATATGATCATTTACAATATGCTCATATCTTTAGGTTCTCAATAAAAAAAATGCTAGCTAATATCATCAATAATACATCTTATTGTATTTAGTCAACAGTCAGTATGGTTGTTTTTTAATTTTCTTTATTAAATTCCTACTTCCAGATAAACTTGACTTATCATTTTGGGGAAGTTCATGGCTTGAGGACTGACTGGTGGAAGTTATCGAGGATCGTCCTCCTCATGATGGTCCAGGACGGGGAAGAAGCTTTACAGGTGCCAGGCAGTCATTTTTCTGCCTGGACCCCCACGACCATCCGCACAAAGCCAGCACACCTTGGCATTGTTCTCACGTGTATCTTTGTATCGCTTGATGAGCCTGTTGGGTTGGGTTTCATGAGTGTCAAATGTGTGCATCACACAGGGCCCCATATCCAGAGGAGCCCCAAACTTTTTGTTAATGTTGTTCTTGGGATTTCCTTAATAACTGTTGCACAAGAGAACTTGTATTTTAATTTCTTACAAGTTATGTAGCTGGTCATATCTAGGATCCTATGTTTTTTCATCTCTACAATCCCAGGGAAAAAGGAATTGGAAAAAGCTTCATGAATATTTCTTGAAATAATGTTATTTATGAACGAATGAGCGAATTGAATGCATGTGTAAATGAATGACACTGAAAACAGCCACACTAAATGAAATTTTCGAATCTAAACGATATTTCCTCTTCCTGGCGGGATTGCATGAAGGAAACGTCTCAGCCTTGCTTGGACGCCAGTCCTCCAATGGCGCAAATCACAGGGCATTGCTTTACTGGGGTTCAACCCTGGCGCTCTCCCCAGGGTCAATGGGTGTCGGGAAAGGCCACCACTTATAGGACTAAAGGGCTCATTTAGATGACTGGATTCAGTCACATTTACTCCTTAAAGGTTATTAGTTATTTTAAATAATTTTGTTAAATGCTCGAGAGGGGAAATGAAGACATATTAATAAACATACAATTATACAGGTTAGAGCCACAATGCAGGGCTGGTCATTCAGGAACCTGGTGCTAATTTTAATTAGCTGCTTTCCCTGGCTTTCAAATGTAATTAAAGGGCTTAGTTGTGCTCAGTGATGCAAGCCACCTTATTTAATCACTAACATTATTTCCCTGAACTATTAATGATTTTCAAAACGCTTGTTTATGCAGAATTAGAACAGTAATTACCTTACCAGTTAATTCTGCCCCTTCGCATTTCACACCTAGCTCAAACGTCATTCATTTACCAGGGCTTCTCTGTCAAAACAAAGAAATGCTTGTTCTAAATGTGCTTCTGAGTACCAAATTGAAAGCCAAGTTTTGTAACACTAATAAAGTAGCTCCCAAGTGAAACAGGTGTAGTAATTTAGACCCTTCCTGTCTCGAGCTTGCACGTACATGCTATGTCTTTTCTTTATTAGCTTTAAAATGAGAGCTTGGTGTGCAAAATAAGCTATTTAATTCAGACTTGTGGAGCAGAATATAATCTTTAATTTAAACTAGTGCAGTAAAAAGAGGCCTTTAATTTTAACTGGCATGTGTGTGTGAATTTGAATTAATAATCCAGAAAATTGAAACTGTTTTTGCTGCCGTTGCTGGATATTCGCTGTTCTCCACGTGCCCTTCGTTTCCCTCACTCCATTTCTCTCAGACCATGGCGAGCGCGTTCCTTCCATCTTTTATGATGGAGCTGCTTTACAGAAGCAGAGCTTTCTGAAAAAGAATGTCTCAGTGGACAGAAGGCTCTTGACATATATATATATATATATATATACATATGTATATGCATGTATATATATATATGCACTTTAACAAAAATACTAACTCTATATTAATTTGGTTTACAAAAAGAATATAATTGCTCTTTTTATTATATCTTTTAAGAGGGAATTCAAATAGACTCTGAATCTATATTTAAAGGAATCATTGACAGAGACAACTGACCCACATTCCCAGTTACAAAACCCCGTTGCATCCATCCCTTTGGCTCCTAATCTGAAGATCATCCCACCTGTGACATCTCCTTCACTAGGACTCCATGGAAGAGGGTGGTTGCTAACCTGCAAAGCTCCAACATGGAGCCAGCCCTTCCTGAGAGTCCCCGCATACCAGCCAAAGGGAGGCAGTGTGATACATGATCGCTTTATCACTGTAGGATTAACTCTTTCGCTAACGCAGGGCATTTTCATTTGATAACACACTTCTTTGTTAAACACTGGTTGAAACCATGACTATTGGGTTAATATTTGGATGTGATTTAATGACTTTCCAAGATGGAAATTAATACTACATTAATCACAAATTGTCATGACAAAATGTCAAATGGGAAGGGCTATTGTGCAAACAAGCACAAACATGAAAGAATAATAAGGTTATTAAACACCATAATATAATGTGGCTGGGACTAAGAGAGTGGTGGATTTGGTGTCATATGAATTTAGGCTAGAAAAGGAAGAGAAAGCCAAAATAGTAAAGAAGGCAGGAAAGCCCCGCCCAACAAACAGATGAATCTGGATCAAACAAGATCCGTACCCAGGGACTGAGCCAGTGTTCATGCTGGAGAGCCAAGCTCCCTGGGGAGAAGGAAGAGAGCAGTTCTAAGAAGAGACCAGGAATGGAATCCCAATGGCCTCGCCACCCACCAAGCCAAATATAGATAGCTGATAGATAAATAGACAGCCAGACAGAAATAGATATGCATTTATGTAAATGTCTATACCTTTCTGCTAGTTCATGATGCTCTTTTAATAGAAGGCAAAGCTTTTCATTAATTAAAGCTTAAAATTGCTAGAAGGCAATCTCGTCTGTGAAGGGAAGACTCATTCACATCAGAATGCAGCAGTCAACATGTGTAACAATCCTGCTTGGCTTGAGCTGCCTGGTTTGAAGAGAAGACTTATACAGAGGCAATTCAATGGCTGAAAGCTGAATGTCCTTGTTTCTGGCTTCATGCTTACTTAGGTACAGTGACTCCATTACCAGCAAACTTCTATATCAAGGTAGAGTTATTTAATTTGGTCCTTTTCTCCCCTGTCTAGGTTTCCTTAGAGAGAACAGCCCCCTCTAAAGGCAAAACCCATGGCATACATCTCTGTTTCCTCTGCATAGACAAGCAATGTGCTCCGGAAATTAAAAGCAAAAACACGATCAACTATTGAGGTAGTCTTTTACTTGTGGGCTAATGAAAACTAAGTTGAACTAACCGTGTTACACTGCCTCATACAGCTGGGAAATCTAACTTGGCATGGGTATCCCTGAGCCTGGGTGATGGCTGTATGTTGTATGATTTTATTTATCTAACACTGACTGACTGCATGCTTACCATGCTCCTGGCACTCTGCAAAATTCTGGGAAAATAAAGATTGTAGACCCAGGGAAGGTCCCTGGTAAGGTAGAGAGAGAAAGAAATTGAATGGTCTGTGACATGAATCACAGAAGGGTAGAAATATCTCTGGGAAGATTGTTATCAATTCTCATAAGGGTCTCTAGAGATATTTAGAAAATTTATATTTTATTCCATAATCTAATGATATTTCTTTCTGTAATGTTATTCTAAATGCTTACTGAGGATTTCGTTTACTTCTAAATTGTTCTCTAGATTTTTCCTTCAGACAAAATGGAACATACTCTACTAAAAACTCATTTCCTATTGTCAAAAATTATTGCCTGTTCTTAATTTGCTATATAATTTTTCTATGAATTTTTAAGACATTCAGCCAATTATTAGACTTTTCTTTTTTATACTTATTTCCAAAAAAACAGGAGATAGCAGGCCCATTGTTTAATATGTACATAAATATCCATTTGACTTTTCATTAAATGGTTAATGCATAAATAAATGAATAAATAAATAAATAAAATCCTTTTTAAATAAAAATTTTAATAAGCATAAAGTATACTGTTGTTGGAATAATTTAAAGTAACTTTCAAATTGCTTTTTATTTTTCTGTATATTTTTCTCTTTTGATTTCTCCTTCATTTCTTGCTTTCCTCCCCTTGTCTCTCACTACCTGTAAGTTCTTTTAAATACTCCACATGCAGTATGCTAAAACCCATCTCTGCCCTTAAAGAGCTCACAGCTCTACTAGGAAGATAGTGCAAATGATATGTTACTAAGCAAAGCACAAATCAACTATCTTGGAATACAGAGTGAATAGAAATGAATGATCAGAAAAAGAGATCAATGAGAAAGGTGGACAAGTGTAATGCCCACAGAAAGAGGAGTGGAGGAAGTCCATTCAGGATAAGAAACTACAAACCTAAGGAATGAGAGAGATTTTTTAAAGCATGTTGGAATACAAGGGGATTCCAAATACTAATCGTCCAGAGGGTGGATGGTCATAATGGAAGTTAAGGATAGTCAAGCAAGTAAAGCCAATCGGAGTGAGAGGTTGGAAGCTCATGCACACCAGGCAGCAGGGGTTGGACTACCCTCTAGGGGTATGTGAGCCACTCTGAGTACTTGTGAGCTGAGGAGCAAAATCAATAAAGATGAAAACAAATTAGTCTCCTGGAGGAAGAGTGCATGAAGTGTGAGCTTGGAAATTGTCATGACTTAGTTAAACTCTAGCTATTCCCCTTTCTAAATGTTTAACCACGTGAGCATTTCATAAACTTTTCCCCCAGCCTCGGTTTTACATACAGAATGGCATGACAGAGCCTTTCTGATTGATGTGTCATAGAAGTGAATTGCTATACTGTAATGAAATGCCTGAGGCTGGTAAAGAGGACCTGTTCAATGAATTCCCTACTTTGCTCTCTAGGTATTCTGTTTGCATTTGATGATGTCACTGATTTATGTTGATGCCTCACCCTCCCCACCCCACCTCACCCAACCAATGAGCAAATTATCTTCTTGGCTTCTCTGCATGACCTCTTGGGGCCATATTTTTTCTGGATCTTCCTCCTTCCTACTTAAGACCTCTGAGTCATCTCTTCCTTTAACTGCCATGACAGCACTCACAGTCCTAGGCACAAAACTTAAATATATATATATATATAATTATTTATATATAATAAACATTATATATAATATGTATTATATATAATAATTTATTAAATATAATTTATTTATTTGCAAAGACAGAGATCAAAAAAGGGAAAATGGGCACAATAGGGCCTACAACCACTGCAAATGAACTCCAGATGCATGTATCACTCACTGAATCTGGCTTTATGTGGGTACTGGGGAATCAAACCCGGGTTGTCAGGCTTTGCAGGCAAGCACCTTAACCACTGAATCATCTCTCCAGCCATGCATAAATTTTATTTATTCATTCACTCCCTTTAGGAACAATCTCTTCCCATTCTTATTTTTTGTTTGTTTGTTTGCCTTTTTTTTTAAAGGCAGGATCTTGCTCTAGCCCAAACTAACCTGAAATCACTATGTAGTCTCAGGATGGCCTCCTACCTCTGCCTCCTGAGTTCTGGGATTAAAAGTACATGCCACCATGCCTGCACACCTGGCTCTTTCCAGTCATACTATGGATGGTCACAGATATATTTAGATATACTTGTGGTCAGGCACTAGAAAATATGCTCTACCATACATAGAACCATGAATTTACTAACTTTAATTTACTCAAAGATCACTCTTTATAAATTGTCTCACTTATAAATCCTGCTTCCTGGTTAGCATAGGATATTTATATGTCATGTAAAGTCATTTTTGATTATCTGAATCACCAAAAATGAGATAGAACATAAAATAAATAAATATATTTTCAAAAAGACCCCCCTTTAAAAAACTGAAGTCATTATATGCAAAACTTCTTAAACACAAGGGTGATTTCAAAACAGTTACATTTGGGCAATTCTCTTTGTAGCCCAAAACTTTTTGCTTCTTTTATGCAAGAATATATTTATTAAGCTATTTATAGATTTTTCCACATATGATTTACTGTTCTAAACACTCATTTCTTGATTTTTGCTCTTTATACCAAACATCCATTTAGCGTACCATATATTATTCAACTGTCATAATAAGAGAGGCAAGAGGAAAACACTGTTTTAATTTAGTACAGAATTATGTTTTAGTAACTCCTTTCCTGCTTTTTGGTGATATTATTTATATATAAATTAAATAAATCATTTTCATAAGAGTTTTGACAAAATTTGAATGGGCCTTTTGTAATGGTTGCTACCTCCTGCAAGTTTAATAATGCCATATTGAAAGTATTAGGTAATCACTGGAAAGATTCTAGAAGGTAGCACAGTAGTCAAGTTGCACCTATTCAAAAATGATACGAAAGGTCAATTCCATTTAAGATTTCAAATATATACCCTAATATTAAAGCTGCTGAATACCTCACATCTAATCATGAACACTTTATATAAAATAATGGCAGTGTTCGTTTAAGAAAAATGCATGTTGAACTTTATACTAAATATATTTAATATTTAAATATGCTACATATTTTAAAGGAATTAGTGTTACAGATTATGATATAGGGAAAATCTTGGCACAGTTATACTTTGTTTTTACCACTGAATCCCTCCCCCCCCCAGTTCGTGTCCTCTGATGCAAAAGATTTATACACAGGGACAGAAATAAATTTTAATTACACACATGTATTCTAATTTATTAACTTAGGAAAAGGGGAATTGGATGGGGATGTCTCCCAGTCACCAGTGGGAAGATACAGAGTTCTCCAGTCACCGGTGTGGGAAGAACACGTGTCAGAGAGTTTAACAGAACTTATATTGCTTAGCTAAATAAGCAGTTGAAGAAAAGATAACAGAAAGCTCCCATCATGAGAAGGAGAGGTTTATGAGCCTGCCCCCACCCCAGCTATTAGCCTTACCTTCCTAGAAATTCAGAGATCCTTTTGCAGCCCTGCCTTGTGGGGAAAGAGAGTCCGGCTTCCTCTAGGGAAGTCAATTTAAGTTTTCCCCAGGTGAGTCAGAGAGACAGCTGATTGGTTCATATTTGCCCAATCAGCCCCTAGGTTGTACCTCTAGCTAGATACCTCCCACTCAAGGGGAGGTGTGCCCTGCAGACTCCTGACCCTGACCCATTAGGAAACTTAAGATGAAGAAATTGTAATATTTTTATGATGCCTGAGATTTGTGATCTCTCGGCAAGTTGGTAGCACATGGCAGCTTATGGCCCCAGCTCTTCCAGCAATGTTAGGTGTTTGGTAGGTGGTTTATGCAAACCTGGCTGTAATCATGCAATGAGCTCCTTCATTGTTTTTAACTAGCCTATCACAGAAAACATACTTGGGTCATAAGTAAATATGGTGCTTTTAAGATTGTTTGCATGTGGTTGACACATAGAGCCCTTGAACACCCCTTAAAATAACCAGGAGTAAATAATATTGGCTTTTAAAGGCTATTTTATTTATTTATTGAGTGAAAGAGAGAAAGAGAAAGAGAGAGAGAGAGAAAGAGAAAGAATTGTGTGCCACGGTCTCTAACTACTGCAAATGAATTCCAGATGCATGTGCCACCTTGTGCATCTGGCTTTAAGTGGGTACTGGGAAATTGAACCTGGATCCTTCAGCTTTGCAGGCAAGTGCCTTAACTGCTGAGCCATCTCTTAAGCCTATTAGTATTTATACAATAAAAATAAGCCATGTTCTGTGCAGCTTGACAATAAACAACCAGGTAACTAAAATCTTGGCGACATCTTCCAACACAAATGACAAAGAAATGATCAATGACCTTAATCTGGTAAGTATAATTTTCTTGTTTCTCTTTTAAATCAAGAATTCAAGGTAATGGAAGAAATTTCAAGCATAGCATTTCAAAGAAAAATGTAAAGAGAGTAATTCTGCTCACATCATACTCAAAAAAACAAATAGGCCTCTAGTGGACTGGGGCTATAACTCAGTGGGTAAATGCCTGTCGGCAATCATGAGGACCAGAGTTCAATTCTAGGTACCACATAAATGCCTGCTGTGATTGTGCATGCCTGTAATTCCAGCCCTGGGGAGGTGGAGACAGGAGAATCTCTGAGGCTCATTGACCAGTTTAGTCTAGATTAACTGGTAAACTTCAGCCAATGACAAATCTTGATATATATACATACATATATATATACATATATATATATAATTCCCGAGGACCAACACCCAAGGCTTTCCTCTAGTTTGCACATGAACACACCACCCTTATATACATGAATGCAATAAAAATAGGCAGGCTGGAGAAATGGCTTAGCAGTTAAGGCACTCACCATCAGAGCCTATCAACCTGACTTCGATTCCCCAGTATCCACATAAAGCCAGATGCACAAAGTGGCACATGCATTGGAGTCTGTTCACATGGGCTGGAAACCTTTGCACACTCAGTTCTCTTTGTCTGTCTTTCTTCTATCTCTCTGTGCTCTCAAATAAATAATAAAAGTTTTTAATATAGACAAATGAAAAATAAAAGGAATAGCTAGCAGAAATTCAGGTCAGTGATTACCTAGCAAGTAGAAGTCACAGAGAGTGAGATTTAAAGAAGTGCATCCTCTGAAGACTGAAAAACAAACCCTATAGATCAGAAAAAAAAATATGTGTTCTACTAATACAGACAGCCCACGAAGGAGGATATACAACTGATCAGGGATGGGGAGGAGGGGAATTGGGGAAGTCGGGATAACAACGCATGGTTTGCCCACAAAATAATGTAACTCATTATGGACAATAAATATTAAAAAAAATATGTGTTCTAAGATGGAAAGTGAGCAAAGCCTTGATCCTTTCTAATTGTTTTGATGAGGAAAGTTCAGGAATATTTTTCAGTGGAAAAGAAAGGTTTTATGGTATACCAGCCCAATTTGAAATGTCAGTCTTAATGTTATGAAGGCTCAGAAAGTCTTCCTGGGAGAATTTCCTGATGTTCATCAGGAATGTGAGCAGAGGAGTAAAATGGCACTCACTCTTCTGGACAGCTCGGGGCTTGGCTTCGACTACTGAGCAAAGAGAGCCGCAATCCCCTCATCTGCAGAAGGTTAGAATTCTCCATGAAGTCTGAGAAAATAGGCAATGCAGTAGCAGAATGCTGGCCAGTCATTTCTCCAATCCCCCCTACACACGGGCACAGCCTCACCTCATAACACAAAGAATAACGAGCTAAATTCCCCATAGCATTAATATAGTGAGGCGAAATGTACCTGGACACCTATGGTTCAAGTCATGAGGCATAAAAGCTAAAAGCTACAGAACATGGGATTCTTCAAAGTTTAAAAAAATACATCCGTTTAATTCACAAGCAGCATCTTATTTTTAAATCTTGGAAACTTAAATTTTTAATCATTGGTTAAAATACAATATTTTATGTTTAAAAATGTTTACAGGAAGAGGCATAAGTCTCATTTTAAGTTCCAAGAGGAAATGATTTCATTATTTCTCAGATGTTTTCCTAAATGCATATGTTCCTACTGTAAGAAGAGGAAGGAGGTCAACTATCATGATTATTGAGACCATTTTATCTCTGAATAAAAAAAATACTATATATATGTATATATATATGTGCATACTGTTTTATATGTATATACTGTTTTGTATTCAGAAGTAAAATATATAATATATATGGTGTATATGTATATATTTAGGTAAATGTACATACATATGTACAAGCAAGCACATATACCCATAGATAATACATATAGACATATAGACACATAATCAAGTAAAAATTTGAGCAAAATATATTTCTTTTTATTTCATTTAAATAACACCTTAAAGGATTTTAAAGTCTATAATACATATAGACATATAGACACATAATCAAGTAAAAATTTGAACAAAATATATTTCTTTTTATTTCATTTAAATAACACCTTAAAGGATTTTAAAGTCACCTTTGTCCTTTCATACCTCACAGTATGCCATAAGCCCTGTATGACATCATTCTATCAGGCGAACACATTCTCCCCAAGAACTGCCTCAGAGAAGTGTCGCAACATGGAAGCCTGTCCTACTATGTCCCCCTTTGGCTTCAGTTCCAATTAAGTCTAATCACGGGGGAATGGTTTTCTGCCAAAAGTATAACAAGAGGAAAGGACAATGTGAGCCTGGGACCATGGGGAAATTAAAGGTAATAATGGAGCCCAGAGCTTCTGGAATTGCCCCTCCAACCTGATAAACACAGAGAGAGGCCTGGTGTAAACCACTCTTGTCTACTGAAGATCCGACTGGGCTACTTTTTCTCTAACAGCCTTCAGTACAGGCTATGGCTTGTGAAATAGAGAGAGCTGCTGGCTGTGTACTAGGCTGCTGCCTCTTCTGATGGCCATGCAGCATCTCTAAGCCCTCAGCTCCCACCATCCGGCTAACTCAGTGGAAGCCAAGTTTTTGCAGCAGGCAGAGAGCAAGTGGACACTGGCACAGGCCAGTCACAGTGTGGATGATTGCCTCCTGGATACTTCAGTTGTTTGGTAATGAAGAGACTCCTCTTTGGATTCCTGAGTTCTGAGTCCAGCTCTGCACACACTTCGCACATGGAGAAGGGATTTTCATTCCCTGAGTATCTGTGTTCAATTTCATCAAATAAGATTATTCAATGGTTTTCAAATGTAGTGCAAAGACCCTCATGGTCTCTGAAATCCCTTCAGGGCTTCCCTGCTATTAAAATTCTTTTCAAAATAATACTAAGATGTCTTTCCTTGACTCTCACTTGCTCACGTGTGTAGAGTTTTCTAAAAAACATACATGCAGAATATATAGCATTATGAATTAAATATAGAAATTGTTATAAGAATCCAGCTACCTTCCAAAAAACCTGACCTTAGAAAGATTAACCAAAACAGTAAGACAACATCACTCTATCCCTAATACAAATGTATAGTCTTTCATGAAAAGTTATCTTATTATAATGCTTTGATTAATGTAATTTTAATGAATTCATAAATATTTGAAAGCTTATCTTTTAAAAGATTTAACACAATAAATATTGATATACTACTTGCAGAAACTATAAATCATGGGTGTTCTCAATAATTTTTTTGAGTTTGTGAAATAATCCAGACCAATGACTTGAGAGTGGGCAGATACATTGATTTTGAGACATCATAGTACCTATGAGAAACCACTTCATGGCACAACTACACTCTTCTATTATCCGCACCGACACAGACACAACTTACAAAGAAATAACCAAGAATATTTTAAAATTGCAAAACAAATGTTAATTAGTTGCTTACTCAATAAAGCTATTAGACCCACAATCTTGTAAATAAAGAATCCATAACCAGTTACTCATACCTGGATTACTCAATATTTAAACATCTCTATTTTTAAATATTTATTTTATATATATATATATCTTATTTATATAACATTTACATGTATAACTATATATACTACATTATACAATAATATATTATATGATATAGTATGTATATATTATGTATATTTTTATATATTCTAGAGTGTTTCTAACATACTTATACTAGGAATTAGCCCAGGTCCCAAAGCCAGACAGACCCTATGGAATGGTTATGAGAAAAGTTCATTCAGGCTTGGGGATTTAGCTCAGCATTAGATTAAGATTTCCAAGCCCAAGGTTCGGCCCTCAACACTGAAGAAAAGAAAGCCATACAGTGACCCTGTGTAAGAGTTCTGATCATTATATAGTGAACATGAATCCACTCAGTCAGCTCTTCCCCTTGGGAGGTTCAAATGTGACACGTGGAGAAAAGCCACATCTCCAAAGGCTCAGAGTCCGTTACCCGAGGTTGAGGTAGTAGAGACAGAAGGCAAGAGACAAATCCAGGGCGCACGAGAGAATGAGAGGAAAGAAAGTCATGGAAGATCCACAAAAAAGGAAGAAGAAATGGGACAAATGGAAACTACCCCACAGGCACAGCCAACATCCTGAGTTGTCACCATCCTGGTGGGATGGTGTCCTGCTCCAGGTCTCGGGTGCTAGAGTGTGTGTCTCCGGCCATGCCCACACCCATGTCCATGTGCAAGGTCCATAACTGAACGCCTAACAGAAAACTCCTCTGCTAGCCTATCTAAGAGGAAGCTGCCATTTAAAGAGGCATCAAAGGGTAGTGTATTTGCTGAAAGCAGAGACAAACCCCTGATTTTTATATACATATATACATTATATATATGTTTAACATATATTATATATAAATATATATATACATACATATATATGTTTATTTTGTATTGCATACAAATGTGAATAACTCTCCTTTGAGATCTCTACGTTCCCTCAAATTGAAAGAACCCACAAAATAAAAGTTGCCATCTAACATCAGGGAATGGAAGAAACTGACCAACTCAGACCCAGGAGGGTGAGAGTCAGTTTCAAAAGCAGAGGCAAAAGAATTGGGACAAAGGTAATGAGGGGCAAGGGTCATAAAAACTCATAAGAACTCTATTCTTTGGGAACTTGCAAGAAAAGTAAGCTAAGAACAGCAGCTGGGAGCAAAAATCATTAGACACTGAGATGATCAGAGGTCAAAATGGATTAAAAGGACCTAAAATTCCAAAGAACCCCTGGTGTGATTTCCTAAGAAATAGAATACCTTAGATTTTAAATGGCTCCATTGTGAAATTGTGTTAAAGAGACATAAGAAGTTAGTATACCACCAATTCCAAGAGCATACAATCTACTTACTAACCCACGTCCTCACCTATTTATTACTTCATTCAATGTTTCTATGGAATTTCAGGTGAATGGTTGGAGGTTCTGCACAGATTAGGTACTCAGAAACTCTTTGAGGACTAACAGAGACAGATATTGACCGTCACACACCATGAGGGCTAGAAGGATGGAACAAATATGACCCTCTCTTCAAGGACACGATTCTCTAAGGACAAGAAGTGAAGTGACAGAGTTAGGCATACATGGCGCCTCTTTGAAGGCAATAAACGTTTGACAGATACAATGTGTGTATAGCTCAGAGGAAGATAAGACTGGAACAGACTCATCAAGGTCAGGGAAGGAGGGTCTGGACATTTGGATAAAGTTGGTTTCTCTACTTAGAAGATAATTGTAAAGGCTTCAGTGTTTAGTAGTTTAGGACCAACACATAAATTAATTACTATCATTTTAAAGACTTAGTCTTTGGTAGTATAATTTTACATAATAAATCGGAATTTCATAGTGAAATAATTTGTATTCTCATTTAAGCTGAGGTTTGGAGAGCTCCCAGATGTTGTCCAAATTGCGCAGCAAGGAGTTAAGTTGGGTTCAGATTCACGTCTGTGAAATGTCAATGTCCATCATGTTACATGGCAGAGTGTGAGCTCCGACGCCTTCACAGCATATAACTAGGAGACACTTTCATGTCATTGAGCTGCATAATTCAGAATGGGCACCATGTTTAACTCCCCATGCTTTCATGGCATTCAGTAAACCAGCCTGACGTACCTCACAGTCCACTCAGTGTTTTACCATGTTGCTATTTTTATCAGCCTGGTCCAAGCTATCTTCTCTTCTCTGAGACTGTGGCAGTCACTCACAGACCCCTAACAGCACACTGAGCATGAGATTTTTAAGAGAACTGGAAGAAACTTCAGACCTGGGCTCAAAAGTCCTCTGCTGGCTCCCAGCTCTTTCAAAGTCAACGTGCTACAAATCTCCTGGCACTCTGTCTACCTTACCTCTGGTCTTGTATCCCAGTACTTACCCAGCCCAGTCTCTCTGCCCCTCAGAGCTCCAGCCCCTCCTAGAACCTACGAGGCTCTGGCATTTGAATCTTTGTATTGGCTAAGCTTTTCTTTGGATGCTCAAGGCAGACATCGGAGGCACAAAACGTAATGAGGGATGTGCACATAGGTGCCCACCCTGAGCATGCAAGCCCCTTACATGCATTTTAAGCCCTAGTTAAGTCTCCTTTGCATCACCCACAGTCTAGCCCCGATTCTCTAACAAATGATGGTAACCTTAATTAGATAATACAAAACTTATTTATTTTCAATTGTTGTCTATATTCTTCTTTTATATGTAATCAAAGAAAGTTGTACCTGCCTTGTGCATATATTTCAAGTCTTAGGACAGTGTCTTGTATACAGCAAGCACTCAATAAAGGTTTGTTGAAGGAATCAACAAGAATGCTGTGGCTCAGAAATACCAGATGCTACAGATCTAACTCATAGCATCACAAAGGATTAAGACTTGGCAATAAGATGATTATTATTTCTTTCTAATGGCGTAGGTGGGATCATAAACCAAAGTGCAGACAGCCGAAGACCGGCATTAAAGTGTCAGCATATTATGCTTCCATATTTCAGAAAGTCAACTTTGTGTCTTATGGGGTCAGGTGCCAGGGATCACTGACCTTTCCCTGAAGTTTGTTCTGGAAGAATAGTTGAAAAATCGCACAGAGTTTCTCAGGAAACTAAAAATAGAAATAGCATAAGACACTAAATTCCACTTGGGGATGAATTTTCAAAGCAATTGAAATCAGTACAGTGAGAAGATGCCTGAACTGCTCCCATGATCCTTGGTGCACTAGTGACCATGGCCAAGGTGCAGAATCAACCTGGGAGTCCATTGACGTAGAATGGAGGAAGGATGGTGTACAGGAAAGATGAATATTGTTCAAGCCTCAAAACGGAAGGAGTCCATCTGCACAACGATATGAGTGATCGTGGAGGACATTATACCCAAAACAATGAAGCAGGCACAAAGGGACGCAAGGTCACTCGCTCTGGAAGTAGAATGGTGCTTACCAGAGGCCAGGGGAGGAGGGTGGCTGAGCAGGGAAATTGTGAATCTAGGTTCCAAGTTCCAGGTAGCTGGGAGGATAAGCCTTACTAATTCTTGTACTGAATGAGGAGGACAATAATGCTAATTGGTTATATTGAGAATTTGCCAAAGAGTGGCTTGTCAGTGTCTTGACTACAGAAACACATGGCGTAGTGAATTTGTTCATTAGCCTAACTTGATTGTTGTACACTGGAAGCATTTAGCAAAACATCATATCGTGCCCCATAAATAGTACAGTTAGTTGTCAACCAAAAAGTATATAATTTTCTGAACTTCCTCAGTTTGCATAAGACAATGAGGGTAAGCTGGTAGTCAGTGTTGCAAGGAGAGAAAGACCAGAGTTGCTAGGCAATGGAAGAGAGCCAGAGAGGATTTCACTGGGGAAGATATAAGAACCAATAGATAGTTGGTTCTGTAAGAGGAAGGAGAAGGACCGCAGGGATACAGAGAAGTTGAGCAGTTTCATCAAAGGAAAGGTCTGGAAGACAGGGTACTAATGGTCTTACACTCTTATGCTCATAAACTAACCACCTTGCAGGTGAGCCTTCCTCTTCTGGTGGTGAAAGACTTGGTTTACAGCAAGGGGACATTTGAACTAAGTGGAAAGGTTTGAATGGAGATTAAAGTCATTTTATCATCACAAAATGCAAGAAGGATGTCCAACTAGTAAAATAAAATTGACAATCCTTTTAGTAGTTCAACAGAGAAGTCCTGATTTTTTTTCTGCCATTGAAATATACACGAAATGGGCCTGAGATGCCTTAGTAGGTAATGTACTTGCCGTAGCGCAGCTCACAATTCCAACTGCTACAGATCTAACGCCTAGATTCACAAAGGATTAAGTAATAATCCTTGGCAATAAGGTGATTATTAATTCTTTCTAATGATATGGGTGGGATCATAAACCAAAGTTCAGATTATGAACCCATATTCCAGAAAGTCGACTTTGAGTCTTAAGGAATAAGGTCCTCTCATGCAAAAGCAAGATGCGGTAATGCATGCCTGTAATCCCAGTGCTGGGGACGTAAAGTCAGGAGGATATCTGGGGCTTGCTGGCTACCTAGTTACTTGAATTGCAGAGCTCCAGCTTCATGGAGAAACCTTGTCTCACAAACAAAAATAATAAAGTGGAGAGTGATTCAGGAGGGTGCCCAGTTTTAAACTCTCGCTAAACAAAAACATGCATGCACACACACTGTGAACCCAGGCACACACAGAAATACACATACACGTGCATGTACACACAGATATCTAAACTTATAAATGAGGCCCTTATCAAGGTTTTAATATAAAAGGGATTGAAAAATAAAAGACAGACAGAGAGAGCGAGATTGAGAGAGCAGGAGAGAGAGAGAGAGAGAGAGAGAGAGAGAGAGAGAGAGAGAGAGAGAGTCTGCAGGCAGCTCAAAGGATATTCAAAGTCACATTTCAGATGAAGATTAAGGATGAGCAGTGCATTCACCTGGCGCTCACAAGTCCCAGGGAAAGTTAATTAGCCACTGGGGAATGCAGTTACATTTTCTCTATCTTAGAATGTACTCTGGAAAAAGGGCAAAATGTTGGACTCATTTCTACCAGGAATGAGATTAGTTTATACTTTGGTTTCAAGCTCTGGTTTTCCACATAAGTAAAAAAACGAAGCTAGAGATGTATGTGCTCTGACGTGGTACCTGATTGGCTACTGGCTTTAACAAGAACATATAGAAAAGCATTCAGATCTGCTGAATTATAAGAAGACCTGCCTGGTCTTTCCCCGGAAGCCTCATCAAAGTTCAACATCTTGCCCAAGAGCCCAACATCCTAAGAGATGGGTGGTTTTTCTCCCACCAGCTCTGCCCCCCCCCCCGCATTCATCAACACAGCACATCAGACCTCTTAGTCTCTTCCAACCTGCCACCACTGAGCACATTCCGGCTGTTCTGGCTGTGGAGAATTCTAAAGAGGGTATTTCATTTCTATTGCTCAAAACCTTCAAAAAAGGAGGGGATTCATGCTCAGTACTAAAAACTTAGTAAATAAATAAAGGCCTGCAGATGGAAAGGTCATAGATCCTAGAAGGGTAGAAGGGAAGCCACTTGACTAAATGAATACTTTGTGGCTATGAAATCACCTTTGCAATATGTATGTTCATGTCCATAGATGAGTGCTGCTCTCACCTTTGGTCAGAGAAGCTGCTTTCTGCACATGGCAAAAAGACTCAAAACCCACCAAAGTGCAGAGCATAATGAGCCTTGAGTGCTCAGTGCTAAATGAACCATTCCTCTCACACCCAGCATCATGGAAGAGGGGAGGCAGGAAGGATGGGAAGGAAGGCTTGGGGACTCTATCTTCCAGACATGAAGTGGTCTGCTGTTACTTTACGGCCTCACCCAGCTGCTGTTACCTGTCAAAGACCCGCATAATATTGAGCCTACCAACATTTCAACAGGCGTGATGGAAGAGGGCAAAGAAAACTATCTAAACAGAAGAAAAACTAGTTGGAAAGAAGAAGGGGTTCAGTGAAAGACAAGACTGGGGCCAAAAGAAAGTAATGGGAGAAGATTATGACCAAATTACATTATGTTCTTGTATAAAAAATTTACAAAACAGATCCATTTAAGTAACTCAAATATCATATATGTCAACCTCCAGGTGATTCTTAATCACTGTTGGCTTACATAGACATTTTTTATTATGTGCAATTATTTTGTCTTTTAAAACACAATCCAGCTAGTTTCTGCCTCATAGAGCGCACACATTGTTTTAGCAGGTTTTGTTAGTATAAAGTTAGTATAAAGTTGGAGCCCAGTAGCCACATATACAAGAGCCTTCGATCTTGATCCTATTCTATCTGCTCATAAGCTATTTCAGCCAATGGAATCTATAATGAAGGCAGGAGGCTTTTCTGAAGTTTCAGCCCATGTTTCTATCCCTTTGCCTCGGTGTTCCTGAGAGGAGAGCCTCAGGGAGGGGTGAAAGAAATTGGAAAATATAAATAACAAATCAAAAATTACAATTGATTGGATAAACAATTTCCCTTAGTCTGTTTCTTAATAAGGGATCGATTTTATGATCAATATTCATTATTTCCCAGAACGTACCAAACTGCTTATTGAACAGATGAATGGCGAAACCACAATGACATGGAATCAAAAAGGTGAAGCAATTTCTTTAATAACTTGGGTTGAACAGACTGTCTCCTCTTACCTCGCTGTTCCACATCGATGCACTTCTCTGCATAGCTCATGGAGAAAGGCTGAAGTTCAGGGAAACAGGGGAGGTAATTCATTACTCAGTAAAAGAAACGGGTTATGGGAGCATTGTACGAAAGGATGAGGATGGATTGCAGTGTGGACTGCACTGGCTTTTGTCTGTTTAAAATAAAATATCTAGGTTGTTAGAGCAGGAGTATCCTAATGATGGTGCCTCTTTAGTTTGTTTTTTCTTTACAGTATTGAGGAGAGAACCCAAGGCCTTGCACATGCTAGGCAAGCAACCTACCACTAAGCTCAATCCCCAGGAGATGTTTTTTTCTAAAATGGTACAGCCCATGAATGTATAGTATGTTAAGGAACCAGGATATATATATATATATATATATATATATATATATATATATATATATATATATATATATATATATATATATATATAAAATGTGTGTGTATCCATATATGCCTGCTTTCCTTCCTTCCTCACTCTCTCTTCCCCCTCTCTCTTTCTTTCTCTTTCTTGTGTATGAATGGATGTGTACGATGCGTTCTAGTATGCACATACCATGGTGTACATATGGTGGTCTTGAGACAACCTTGGGGGTGCTTTGCCCTCTCTTTCCACATTGTTCAAGACAGGGTAAACCTTGTTGCTTTGTTTTGACCATCGTGGGTGCACTGGTCTCCCTGGCTTGTGAGCTTCTGGATTCTTCTGACTCCACTTTCCATTGCCATAGGCCCATTAGGATTACAGACCACAGATGTGTGCAGCACTTTGTGCTTGGGTTTGAGGGGGAGCTGGGGAGTTGACCTCAGTATGGAAGGCTTACACATAAGCACCTTGAACATCTGAGCCTTCTCATCTTCACTTTCCAGAAGTAGTTTTCCTGAAATGCAGGGAGACGACTAACAGAGGTGCCACCAATGACTTGATGGTGACTGTCACTTTGTTGGCTCCTTCTGGGATCATTGTCAAAGCACTCTATGGAATTTACCGCTCTGATTCACTATGAAGAGCTTCTACCACACTCTACCATGGGGTTCATTCACCATCTTGAAATGATACAATCCCCATGTTTTCAAATGGCTGCCATTGGCCTGGTGGTCCTGGGGACACATCTGGAGACTGTGCAGCCGTGTAGCTGCAGCAGGTGCTCACTGTGCTGCCTCCATTGCACTAGTGTGTGAAGTGGCAGGTGTGGGCTTCAGGGCTCCAGCTCTGGTCCTAGGAAGCACCTTCCTCTTCCAGTCTTAGGGGACTGAAGCACCACAGTCGCTTGTTTACTTTCTCTCTCTCGTGGAATAGTCCCATGGTGTCTGTAACAAGTGCCTAATTACCCAGCTCTTGGAGACATTCTGGACTGATCAGTTATGAAGGCAACAAATGATTAACTCTTTTTTTCTTCTTCTTCTTTTTTTTTAAAACCACATCACTTACTTAAAGTCAGCCATCCAAGGCTTATCCAAAGTACTTAGGAAAATCTCATTAAATCAGTCTCCCCTAATTAGGAATTAGGTAATTCTGACAGGAGCAAAGCTAAAGTTTACCTTTGTACTGTCTGTAAAAACAGAAATGGTTTGTGAAGTAAAGGAATAACATAAACAAGCCTTAATGATTTTCTAAATGTAAAGTTCTAGGAAAAATTCAATATGCTTCTAAGAACCGTGACAGCAAGTTGTCAAACTGGAAGTTCTCTCCATGGCGCATGTAAACCTCCACCTACAGAAAACACTCCTAGCTGCAAAACAGTCTAATCTATCACCAAAGAAAGTCTCAGTCCAGACTCTACTAGGTAACATAATTGGAACCTAGTTGTAATTAAAGCTATTTTAATGTATGCATAAATGTCTCATTTATACCGTATCATTGGGAAGTCATACAAGTAAAATTTTCAGACAACTGAGATATTTATTTTAAGCAGCAATACTTATTTATTTTAATTAGGGAGGTATGTTACCATGATTAAACGTGAGTGCTGAAGCAAAGTGACTTCTGGCTGCACCTCAGGCAAGTTAATGTAGCTTTGCTCGCGTTTCCTTGTTAGTAAAATGGGGATGATATTGATCATACATGCTTCATGCTATTGTTTCGTTGGATTCATTGAGATAATACATTTTAGAGTCCTTGATCGCTTGTTTCAAAGTAAATGCTCAAAAGTACTAATTATCATTATTTAATATTTTTGAAAGAATTTAAGAAAATGCTGCAGAATCATCTTCTTTCTCACCTAATGCCCTGAGTGTGATTTAACCTGTTATTTTGTTTTTCAAAATCACCATTATGAAAAAAACAAGATTATACTTTAAGGGTCCACTTTTTGTTTCAGTAAATCACGTCAAATGATCAAACTTATATTGGCCTCCATGAGTTCCTAATCTCTCTTATCATGGCCGTTCATTATCTTCTAGCAGTGTTTTTAAGTGACTCACTATGTACATGGCGAACCAGGTGAGGTTCTCTGAGCAATACAAAGTTTATTAGGAAATATAATGTGTGCTTTCTGGAAATGGTTTTCTGTGCTGCTTATAAGAACTTGTCGTGTTCTCCTGGATTCTAGAATTTAGTCTTTATGGCTGAACTTGCTGAACAGCAAAATGCCATATAATACAGTAAAATATCTATGTTATTCTTCTCTCTGTACAGTGCTACAGTACTCTAAAGTCTTGGGTAGTTATTTCCCTAAAGTTCCATAACCCAGAATTTTCACTGACACTGTCCATCAGCCATTTACGAACATTCTATATGACTTATTCTTATGAAGCATGGACAGATTTTAATTGAGAGAAGGCCATTGTAATCAGAACGACATATTCATGCTCTAGAAGACAGAGATTTGACAATATACTGTTGCTCTCTACAACCCACTTATACTTATGAGTTGTATGTACTTAAATGTATACATGTTGGTGGGGGGAGGGAGAATTTTTCCAGTCTTTCATCATTTAATATGAAATTTTTGGAAAATATTTATATCAGATGATATGAGTTATGGAAAACTATGAATAGCAGTGCACCCAGGCATGGTGAGTGAATTCCTCCAATATGTTTATATCCATCAGCATCAGATTCAGTACAAACCTTATTTTCCACGTGGCATTCTGTCATCTCATGGGGTGTGGCATAAGCTGATGGGGGCTGGCACTCAGACCTTCACCACCAAGATAGTTGTGCTTTTACTTCGGTAGCAAGGACATGTTTTCTCCAGAGAAAACCAGATGGTTATCAGAAGACTCGTGTATATTATAAAATGCCTATCTTATTCCTTTCCATGCCAACTATAAAAGAGCCATAACCTAATTTTGTGATCCAGTGGTGATCATCTGTGGTGCTGAATACCATACAGATGTCAACTGATTACAGGGACTTCTCATGTGGGGTGGTGACATTCCTCAGGGCATGGTGGGCATAACCTTGGGAATGAGATAAAAGTTAGGAGTGAGGCACCAGCAGAGTGTATAAAACAGAATTCCCTCCTGATGCTGGGACCAGAATGAACTAAGAGGAAGAAAGCTACCAACCTCAAGAGGCTTTTGTGAAAGGATTTATAGAACCTGAAATATTGCTTTTGCCTTTCACCTGGCGAGGAGCACAACTGGAGAACACTTAAACTGAATGGCCACCTCAGTCTCACCTGTCAGAAAATGGCATGGCCAGAAAAGCTATTTGAACATTTACACATTAAGCCTCAGGATGGAAGCCAGGCTTTTCATAATCTGAGGGATGGCCACTCACCAACCATGATGGAAGGACACCCTCCCATAGGTCTCAACCACCTGTACTTTCTCCACATCACTTCCCCATGGCTGGGAGCCACGCCCTGTCTCCAAGGTGAGGCTTGGCCATGCTTTGGTCCAGCACCTCTCCTGGTGGGCCCAGTGCCCAGCTGTGCTCTGAGCTCCAACTAGAAGACAGCTGGGGTGTCAGAACAGAAGGAAGAAAGAACTTACATGGCAGAGCTTCATGTTTTAATTTGTGTTTTAGTTTCTTCACTCACCATGGTTTTACAGTATCTTTGTTGTCTCTGTTGCAATTCCAATAGTCTGGTCTCTCTTCACCATCAACTGCCAAATGAATTGACTTCACTTATTCTATCAAAATTATATCCAAAAAGTGGAATTAATCCATCCATCCTGAGTACTTCCACTACCCAATGGGGCTCACAAAATAAGAAATCAGTTCTGTGAAGGCAGTTTCTAATCTGGGTACAAAAGATGGAATTAGATGGCAAAGGAAAATATTTGGTCTTTTTCTCATATGCATCTTTCCTGTTTTTTTTAAAAAAAGGTTCATTAATGTTTAATCGACTCAGATACCTTCATGCAGCCTCCTTGCAAGTGGTCATACATTGTATAAGCCACAGGAAATGGCTTGAGAACAGGAGAGCCATAGTGTAGGAGGGACAGTTAACAGAGAGGACTTCAGGTGACCAGAGCTCATAGTTTGATGTGATACTAAACAGCTTGCTTACATACACTGGTGGATTATGTTACCAAGTAGAAATTAAACTACATTCAAAACATGGTTGAACAGTTAAACATTCATGCCCCAGACAACTTCGCATTGGCATCATTCACAAACTAAGGTGTCAAAGTCCTACAAGAGTAAGATCACATCAAGCACAAAACCTTTAAGATATGGTAAAATATTTACAATTCTTGGTCATAAGATACAAAGGGGGCTGGAGAGATGGCTCAGTGGTTAATAGGCTTGCCTGCAGAGTCTAACAACCCAGGTTTGATGCCCAGTACCCACATAAAGCCAGATGCACAAAGTGATACATCTAGAGTTTGCAGTGGCTAGAGGCCCTGGCATGCCCATTGATTCTCTCTCTCTCTCTCTCTCTCTCTCTCTCTCTCTCTCTCTCTCCTCACAAATAAATAAATAAATAAATAATATATTTTAAAAGATACAAAGAGACCATGAGAATCTCATACCATACGGAGATTAGCTATTTATCACACAAACAAAAACTGGAATGATCTTGCAACACTTCAATATGCTTGCATTTTTTTTCTTTTGCCAAAGACAAGGGGTATAAATGTGATGACTTTTCTCAAAGGAAATATACTGGATTTGGTCCTTTGGGTTTCACTTGTCATTTTCATCATGGGTGAAAAAAATATTGTATTTCTTTTAAAGAACTGAAACTTGTGATAAGAAAAAAAAACATATGTCGGTATTAAAAATCATTTCTGTTGTAATACAATTTTCACCACTGAAAATGTCTGTCACCTGTAAAAAGCTCCCATATATTCACACTTCCTAACAACTTGAAAACAGTGTATTGTAACCAGTTTAAAAATGCTGCAGATGAAAGCTCTCAGAGAGATTTAAATTCATTTGGCAAAGTATCTAAGAAGGTATATTTTCTAATTACTTTACTTCACAAAGACAACTGCCTAACCAGGGACAACACAAATGCTTTTCCAATGGTGGAGGATACAATAAAAGCTGGAGTTCACAAATGAGCACATGTCTCCACCCTGAGTTTATCTCTCGTACATATACTATGATGAAGTATTCTTTCTGCAATAGCAGCCATTAAAATATTTAACATAAACTGAATTTAGAACCAGATGTCACAACCCAAGTATTAAACCAAGATGACAAAACATTTTGAATTGCTACAAATCTCAGACATCATAATAATTTTTCTTCAAGAAAAAAGCTTGGTACCATGCTTATTTTTTTATTTTAATTTTGTAAAAGTATTCTATTATATATGAATGTATACATGCAATACAGCGCATATATAATTCATACATCAATAAATACACACATTTTGGAAGAAGGACTCATGAAGGCTTATTGTCTGTGATGCATGGTGTTGACAACATTGTACTACTCTTTCTAGATTCACTTCTCCCTTAAGTGACACACCTCAGGTGCCTCTTCTATTTTAGAAGGCAAAAGCCTGGGCAAAGGAAGACATTTCCTTTCACTCCTCAAAGTGGTATAGAGTCCATATGTGTAAAGAGATTGTTTTAGCTCAGCTAATCCAGGCAAGTGTGAGGTTAACAGACATAAGTTGAAAATTGTACCACTGAGTTAGCCTACCCTTGAGTGAGAAAACATTTTTTAAATATTTTATTTATTCATTTCCAAGCAGAGATACAGAGAGAGAGAGAGAGAGAGAGAGAGAGAGAGAGAGAGAGAGAGAACACACACCAGGGTCACCACGTTGTGGGTCTGGCTTATGTGGGTACTGGGGAATTGAACCCAGGGCCTTAGGCACTGGAGGCAAGTGCCTTAACCGCTGAGCCATCACTCCAGCCCCAACATTTTTTTTTTAATTATTTCTTCCATAACCCTTCATGAGATCCTGGAGGCCTCATTCCAGGTCCTGGGGAAAGAGTTGCTTTAAACTCATTTCTGAAAATAGTTGCAGTTCATCCCCCCTGTGCTTGTGGAAGGCCCATAAGACCCCAGTTTACAAAGAAGCAACCCGTAGTCACTTTGCACGCAAGAGTTCCATAAATTGCATTTGCAGTGCGCCTTTGAATTGCAGGGAGCAGAGCACACCTGTGATTTTTAAATATGCCTCGCAGTGTCCTCTGCAGACCCCCAGCCTCAGCTGCAGACACTCTGCAGGCAAACGCTATCCCCGGCATGCGATTCCTTCCTGGGCCCTTCTGTTCCTCTGCCCACACATTTCACAAAACCAACCAGCAGCCACCCGGCAGGCAGCTGCCTCACAGTGCCAAGCCAGGAAGATGATTTTAACTTCTTGGGAGATGTTTTCCAAATGCCAGCAAAGAAAGAATCAAAGAAAATTAGCCTTTCGGACAGTCACACAGTGCAGACGACAGGGTCAGGTCGATTCTGCCCCTAGTTACGGGAATGGGCAAGTGTTTTGAGGTCTGTTTTGAAAAGTTGTATTTCAGAAACAGCTTCCCTGAAGATAGACTGGAAAAACCACTCAGACCTTTCAAACAGTCTTGAGACAGTCTGAGACATCAGTAACAGAGGCTTGAGGCTACAGCACATCCCTACTGGAGGAAAGTTCTAGGGTCTCCCTGCACCCTACTGTATCCTAGTACAGAGCCTAGTACAGAGCAATGGCAAACACCAGACTGTGTGGCTTTATGGTGAAATGTGTGAGTAGAAACAATCCAGAGCAGTGCTCTAACCAACACCATTTTTCAGTCACCTCACCATGGGACATAGAAGAACACCACTGATCAGTAGGCTTCTATCTAAACTTGAGAAGGAGGTCTTAAATATAGTTTGTAACATGTCTCTTTAACCTCCAGTGTCCTGTAGTACTAGACTTCTGTGGAACGGTCTTCTCACAACCTAAGCCTTCAAAGTGAACTTGAACCTTACATTAGATGACCCCCCCCCCATCTTGAAAATCACTATCAGAAGGAAACGGGCTGTGTAACAAGAACTTGGCCAAGTACTTGATAAAGGACTGGAGAGATGACTCAGCAGATAAATGCTTGATGCTCAAGTGTGAGGACCTGAGTTTTGAGTGTGATAACCCAGCTGGAATCCCAGCAGCACTTGGGAGGCAGACACAGCGGTTCCCTGGGGCAAGCTGGCTATACAGACCAGTCAGTGAGCTCGGAGTTCAAGTGAGAGACCTTGTCTCAATAAAGAAGGTAGGGACTGATTGAGGAGACCCAATGTCAATTCTGGCCATCGAATGCACACACGCATACACTTGCAACATGACACACTATGCATACTCATACACATGCACTCATAACTCATACACACCAAAATAACCCACTCAATAGATTCTAGCTATGCTCCATAATTATTTTATGCTTTGTCAATGACCAGCTTGACATTCATTCACCTTCAGACTGCATCTACCGAGCATGACTTTGCTTCTTTATTTCTGAGGCGAGGGGCAAAGCCTAGAGCAGCAAGAGATACTGCATAGTCACCAAGAAAGCATCCTTTTGGGCTCATTCCCATGTTCCCTGATGCTCTAACACAAATGTTTTCTGATTCAGAGACTGATGGGTTCTTTTCAATTTCATGAATAGGGAATGAATTGGCTTTGGTGCTAATGCATCAGACAGAAGTTTATTTCCCACTACTGGGGAAAGATTTAACATAAAACTACCTCCCCACACACACTGTGAGCATGCGAGATTCCCCATAATGCTAGACCTGATTGAACTTTGTGATAATCATATGGACATATACAGTGACTACAACCCCAGTACTCAGTGTTAGGATCCTCAACACACCATAAAACAAAACATTCCTATAATACAAGAGGTAACATTTAAGAGTCCCACTTGGAGACACAACTGCCCAGCATTGACCAACACTGCCTGGCAGCAAAAAATTGTCAGCAGACACCCTCCCTTCTGAAAGGTCTCTTGTAGAATAATGCAACCCCCGGGTACAATGAGATGCACTCAGTGTCTAACTTGCCATCTCTGCCCCCCTCGCTGGCTGTTCTCCATGGACGTAGGATGGCTCTGTGTGAGACCAAAGAGGTAATTTCGACAGCACCATCAGTCGCTTGGCTAGTTGTTATCGGCATTGCTCAGGGAGCCACCAGGGTAGGAGAGGATCCAAAGCCTTTGATGGTAACATAAAGACCCCAGCTGCTGCCTGACCGGCGATGGTGGCCAAGGAGCATGGCCAAGACACATTCTATTTTTACAGGCTTGTATTCACTCCCCTATGATGTTAAATCTACCCTGTTAACTGTGGAAGGCTCCCTGTCCACACTCTTTCCCTCGGGATCTTTGTGTGGATGGACAGGACATTTTCCTTTGGCCTTCCCTCATGCAGAAGCCATGGGGAGTTGTGTCCTCCAGTTCCAAGATCTGCTTGATAAATGAAGACAGCAACTCCTTTTGTCTTTGAGGTTGATTATCCCCGATCCTTAAGATAAACTGACTCAATTATTATCATTGACTCTCAGCGCTTAGCCACAACCCACACAAGTCAATCCTTGCCTCTGCCTTGTGATCAAGGCCTCGCTGGCATTTTATCAATCTAGGATGTGTTCTGGAGAGGTTTTCCTGTGACGGAAAGTGCACACAGCTATTTCAACATCGCTGATTCCTGTTTGGCCTAGACTTGGCCAGAAGCAGGAATGTCACATCTGAATAAATCTAGCTTATCTGCCATAGTTCTAATAAGATGCGAGCCAGGATTGTTATCTTCATGTGTTGTCTGAGGACACCCCAGTCATTCAGTATCAAGACCTGTGCTGTGAGGATGCTTGTGAATTACAAGGGGGGGGGGGTCAGTCTCAAGTTCATCAGAGCACAGCCTCCATACTCAGCCACAAGCATGCGAGATTCCCCATAATGCTAGACCTGAATGAACTTTGTGATAATCATATGGACACATACAGTGACTAAAACCCCAGTTTTCAGTGTTAGGTTCTTCAACACACCATAAAACAAAACTCCATACTCATTCCCACTCTATTCCCTTTAACAAACCTTTTCTCCAAATCCACAGCACTCCTTGTTCAGAAGCAAATGCTACCTTAACTAGTTTGTGTTGATGTGCTAACAGCCAAGATGTAAGACTGAAGGGAATGACCAACTCAAATCCTGATGTCAAACACACAGGTCCTATTTGAAGTATTTGCAATGTCTTTAGATGTGTCTTGCCATACAACTTCCATTTCTTTCCTCATTTTTCCTCAAAGGAATCCTACTTTCAGGGCTGAGGAGATGGCTCAGTGGGTGAAGTGTTTACCATGCAAGAGTGAGGACATAAGTTTGATTCTGAGAACCCATGTGAAATGCTGAGCCCAGGGTCTATATGCCTGTAGCCCTGCTGCTAGGGAGGTGGACAGATATGACACTGACATGGTAATTGCTTAACCCACTGAGCCATCTCCCCAGCCTGCCGAGAATCCCACTGTGTGTGAAAGAAAAGAACAGTATTGGTTTCAGCTCTTGGACTTCCTTTATTCGCATGTGAGCAAAGCAGCCATATATATATATATATATATATATATATATATATATATATATATATATATATATATATATATATATA
>PVHP010009232.1:0-50929 GCA_004024765.1 Zapus hudsonius
TCATTATGATCTTCCTTCTCATCTTCATCAGCAGCAAGCTCAACTTTTTTCTGTGGAACCTGGCCACCACCTGCAGGGGCAGATCGCTTTCCAGACATACTTAAGAGTTTTACATCTGCCTCCTCTTCTTCTGATTCTGCATCTTCTTCCACAACTACTAAGTGCTGTCCACTAAGATGTGCAGACCCTGAACCACACTTCTACCTTAAGACCACAGGTGGCATGATTTCAAAGCCCCCAAGAGAAACCGTTGGCTCTACAGACATTTTCAAAGTTGCCAGTGTTACTTTAATTGGATTGCCTTCAGAAGTCACAGCGTCTGCCTCAACAATGTGTAGTTCATCTTTTGCTCAAGTCCCTAAACTGACCATTCTTAGTCATAACTGGTGTTCATTTCCATCATTTTCCACCTTAAAGTGATCATCTTTGTGAGCCTTCAGTTCACAGTTGGCGGGCTCACGTCCATGTCCAACGAATGGTGGCACGCACTTGGGTGTGAGAGGCAGGACGGAGATGACTTACTGCTGCATCCCACACAAGATGCATAGGACAGGATCACGCCAGGGCCAACCTTGGGTTTTAATCCTCACCTTCCACCTTGTTTTGAAGCAGGGTCTCTTTTTTCTTCTGCATTCATTAGGTTAGCTTCCAGAGGATTCTCCTGTCTCCACTCCTAGCTCACTGTAAGTACTCTGGGACTAGAGACACACACTGCTGCATTCATCATCATGTGAGCTTTGGGGATCTGAACTCAGGCTGGTATGGCAAGTGCTTTAGGCACTGAGCTAGCTGCATTACTCCATGCCTAACTCTATGTTGCAGGCTTTGAGAGCAATGGAGCCTTTCTCGGCTCTTGTCTTGTTAGAGGTCCTATTACCCTAAGCTGACTAACAATGTCTTTCTAGCTATTCTTCACTCAGACCATGGAATAGCAATTTGTTCTGAATTCAAACTTTCCCTCCTCGGGGGGTGGTGCAGAAGGGAGACTCAAAGACTCAGGAGGCCAACCTGTCTGAGTCTAAGGGTGCAAGAACCTACCCTAAGGTTATATAAAGGGAAGACAACTGCTTGGAGGGTGGCTCTCCCACCAGCTGAGCTGCTGCAGGTTGTGCAGTAAGCTCCAGAGGTGCAGCCTCCCTGAGTAGTCTCCTATGCTGGGTGGACTTTTCGGTGATGCAGCTGCCTTTGAGGCATCCATGCTCCTGTAAGCAATCACTCAACCTGTTCTGTAAGTACCCCCACTGATTGGTTCACCAAAACTGGTTTTGGTACAATCATGCTTGTTTGTCTGTTGTTTGAGCCCTCTATGGGTTGAATAGATTTGTTGTCACATCTCTCCAGGGAAAAGTTTCACATGACGCAAGTTCCAAAATGTATATTTTTAGTGTTGTACAATCATTTTCCTCTGATATAAATTAATAGCCGACATTTATTGTATCCATAAGTCATAAACACATTATGTACTGCCTCCCTACAATACTTTCTGTAAATATTATTAAATCTTATAAGAAATTAGTTAGATCTGATGAAAACAAAAATATTAATTATTTCTATAAATCTAGTGATGCTCTTAATGTAATACATCTAAAAATGGGCATAAAGATTCCTTCATTTGAAAGTAAGCACAGTGAATGAAGTGAAAAGATGGAGACAATTAGCTCTAAAATGAGGCAGAACAAAAGGATAGCCCTAGACCTTCAGCCACAGCCCAGCTGCCAGTGACCTCAGAGACCAGCCACATCCAACCAGAACCAAAAGGGCTACCAGATATAAAGTGACAGATAACCCACAGTATTATGAGAAATAATAAATGCTTCTTGTTTCAAGTAAAAAAAAATGGCGAGGAAAGGAATAAGATGAGCACTTTTGAAAACCAGATAAAAACAGATGGAGGTACTCCTGCTAAGGGAGATGAAGGGATCTTTTGGGAAGACTTCACAAAATGGAATATAGGAGAGTGCATCTTTTAAAGTGATAGTGATGACAACAATTAACCTTTGTTAATTACATGCACTTCAGTTCTGTGTGGGGTGGCCTAAGGCTGCACTAAGAGATGATTTGGGAAGGTATTTGAATCCAGGTCATATAAACCCTGAATGATGCTGAATATAATAATATATATCCCCAAACTGGCATCTCTTGACTGGTGAAACCCAAGGGATAAAAGTCACTGCTTATGTGCCTTCTATCCTACATTCTTCTCAGCCTGGCATTTCATGCTCACAACCATATGAAAAGTCATGTCTTAAATTGGGCATAGTGAATCATGCCTCTAATCTCTGCACTTGGAAGCCCAAAGTTGAAGAAAGACAGTGAATTCAAGACCAGACTGGGAAACAGGAGTTTCGGGTCAGCCTGGGCTAGAATGAGACTTGGCCTCAAAAGAAAAATATTTTCAAATCACCTCATTAGTTTAGTTGTCCTTCAACAACCTCAGTTTTCAAAAGTAACAATCAAAATTATCCAATATTCCAGTCTGAAGACATGTCTCAGATTCCCCAGAACCCACCTAAGTGGGACAAAAATAGTGCATGTGTCTATAATCCCAATGTGCCTATGGCCATGGGAGGCAGAGTCGGGAGAGTCTGAAGCTCTCAGGCCAGCTATTCTGGCATTCACGATGCTATACAAGGTGAAGACCAATACCCCAAGGTTTTCATCTGACCTCCACATGCACATCATGACACATGCATGCCCATACAAATATCCAAATGATGCATATACATACCCACCCCAAGAAAAATACAATATTCCAAAATATTTCTGTTACCAAAGCCCTGACTCTGGGATTCCCAACATATCAGATTCAGCCAATCCAAGAATTAAGTCAAAGTGATGGTGAAACAGGAAAGAAATGTATTCAGTATAGACATATTGGGAAGAGACAGGGGCACTGTGCCCTGGGCCCTTTCTTTGAAAGTAGCTTCAAAATTATCCTGGGAAAAGACAAAAGTAGAGACAAAACGTGTGCATATTCATGGAGTCCTGATGAAACTGGTCCCAATGATCATAATCTCATATGTGGTTTACAGAGTCTGACTAGAACCTAGGAAAACATTGATGCTGAATAAGAGATGGCAATTTGGTGCAGAATAATCTCGAGTTTAAGGCCTGGCTGAGCCGAAAAGTAAGTTCAAGGCCAGCCTGGGCAACTCAGCAAGAACCAGTCTCAAGATGTGAAAAGTAGGTTTTTGATTGGTACTGGCATTCTCTGTGGAAAATCACCCCATGTTCTTTACTTGTTGGTGCCTCAGTTTCTCAATCTGCTTGTTAAGAATATGGTGGTGGAGAGGAGGGAGGAAGGCAGAGAGCCTGTAGAATATGCTCTTCCACCAGAAGTCAAGGATGTGTGGGAGTTTTTTAGCCTCAGCAGAGAAACACAGAAGACTAGAGCTTCTGGCAATGACCACCCAGCAGCAACTACAGGAACCTGCCTGAGCAGCTGGGAGAGAGTTCTCCACTCATGAAGGAGAGACACCTGGGATCAGCCATGGAGCACCTGAGAGAGGAGTCCAGGGAGCTGGCGACCAGCACCAGGAGCCACCAGCGTCCACAGCTGATCTAGGTGACAGAGTCAGGGACCCAGCCAGATCTGCCCCCAGTGACACAACTGAAGGCTGGACTCCAGCACCTGCCCTTAGTGACATGTCCTCTCTAGCTAGAACCTTCTAAGGACTGAAGTTGCAAACTCAATTTTAATAAAACACCTGAGTCTGTGAGGCCATACATTCAAACTACCAGAGGCACTTGTAACACTTGATTTCCTGGGTCCAGTTCCCCAGTAGTTATGTAAAACCATATGCACAAAGTGGTGCTTGCATCTGGAATCTATTTGCAGTTTATTTGTAGTGGCAGGAGGCCCTGACACTTCCATTCTCTTTTGTGTTCTCTCTCTCAAATAAATAAATAAAATTTAAAAAATCTATTCAAACTGTTGATAAAGATTGTGACTCATAGCCACAGCCAATCAGTCAACACAGGATAAACCAGTGAGACAGACACCAATGATTTTCGACACAAACTAAAGCAGAAGTACAGAGACCCCTAAGTTCTCAACAATAAAGCAGCTTTAATACTCACCCACCACGACTCAAGGAACTGAGCGGAAGAGGGTGTGGAAAGATTGTGAGAGCCTTGGTGGGGGAGAATATCCAGAGACATGCCCCCCTTCAGTAACAACACACTAGGACCAGGGGAACTGGGCTGACTCCTAGGCTATCCATGGTTCCCTGCCCCAAGGACTGATCCAGACTGCCCAAGAAGGAGGATATCCAGCTGATTGGGGATGGGGAAGAGGGGCATTGGGGAGAGGATATCAACTCATTGTTTGCCCATTAAATAATGTAAGTCATTATGGACAATAAAAAAAAGATTATCCATCACACATAGCATATTTTAGGTCATACATTTAATCCCCACTACAGTGCCTCCCATTACACACACATCTAATGTCCATAAAATTAGCATAATTTAACAAGGGCTTTCATTTCTGTGTCCCTGTGTTTAAAGCTAAGAATGCTTATTTACTCAAGATATAGAAAAAAATGTCTTTTCCATGAGGGCCTTAAGATCTGCTTTGAAGGGAGGCCAGATAATTCTTAAAGCCTGGCATGGTGGCATACACCTTTAATCCCAGCACTCAGGAGACTGAGGATCACCGGGAGTTTGAGGCCAGCCTGGATTACAGAGTGAGTTATAGGTTAACCTAGAGTGAGATTCAGCTTCAAACCCCTCCCCAAAATTCTTCTTAGGTTTTATAACCTATTACAGAAAAGAATAGCATTGGAAGCGAAGACCTTCCTCTTCTAGTATTTTTTTTAATTCCACCAACTTAAAATATTCAGGCTACAAAAGTGGCATATACTGGGGTAATGTCTTAAAACATATCAATATAAAATTTAATTATCCCAACAAATCCATGAGGGTAGATATTATTCTCTCTAAGGCACATGAAGGAAATGAGAGCAAGACCAAGGAAATAAGTTATAAATATTCAGTTAACAGGTGGTTATAACAGCAATCGATTTTCTTTCATCTTTCCCTCAGTTCCACAACTACAAGCTAGAGTTGGTTCGGTCAGCACTTCTCATTACATGTAGTTCCTCTCTAGAGCACACCACTTCAGGGTGTAAGGCCAACACAAAGAATATGGTTCTTGAAGTGGAAAGGAAGACCATACAAAACCTCCACACAAAACTTCCTCGATAATTAATTCCCCAGTGCCTCTAAGATTGTTAAACCATATTTCTCAGGAGAAGCCAGTGACTAAAGGTGAAAAAGAAAAACTAGAATACAGAAAATTGTTTTGCTTAATAAATTTGCCCTTATGTTTAAAACTAGGCTTCTAGGGCGCAGATATTCATTAAAAACTCCAGCCAAGAGGAGAAGAAGAAGAAAGCCTTTATTAGCAAAAGAGAAAGTAGACTCAGGGATAACCTCCTAAAAAATTCTCCAGAGCCTCATCTGGAAGCCTTCCTTCTTTATAGTCAAGCTACCAAGGAAGGAAATAAGAAAAGAAAAAAAAATCAAATTACTCTGAATCCTCTCATTTAGAAACTCCACCAACGTATTTAAGACTATTGCAAGGAAACAATAACATGCTTTAAAAATTCTCCTAAATGATTTTTCAGAGCCCCTCATATCTTCACAAACACCTTTTGCAATATTTAAAACTAAAAAAATGGCAAAGCTTACTTAAAAGCATACTGTGTTGAGCTGTAAAGAGTAGGTACAAATGAAAATTTTGTGGGAAAAATACAAAAGTTCCATGAGAAATCTTAAAACCAAACTAAGAAATAAAACTTCATGTGCAAAAACTGAATTAATGAGAAAGCAATTTTAGTGGAAAAAAATTTATGTAAAACTCTCGTGAGGCATGTCAGGATACAGAATTTGCCAATCCCATACACAGAAGGAAAATTTTTTTACTGGCATGCAGGATTCCTTGCTGGTTCTGAAATTAAACTAAAGAAGATTAGATTAAGAAAATTATACAATTTTATACAATAAGTTTTTTTTCCATATTGGAACCTTCATGAGAAAATCTAGAAAAAAGAAATAGACCCCGAGTCTTCTTATCAGTAAGTTTAATGAAGAATGTAGTCATGGAGAAATATGACCTAATGGTAATAAGCTAAGTAAACTTAATAAGGACTCTTTCTTATGATACATTTTGATGTCTCTGGGTCTTTAGAAATAAGGTTTTTCTAGGTATAGAAAGTACACTTCTTACACATGGGACTTGTTTTCCTAGATTTTATGACTTATTTCAGATAAAAAGTCAGAGACATCCCTACTTATGTTGTGGTATAAAATTCCTTTAGCTTCGCTGTCATCATGTTGTAAAGTGTTCCACAGGCTGCTGGAGTGGGGGGGGGGGAGGCGTCAACAGTCTCAATAAGTGATGGATCCAGCAAGCTGCAAAATAAATCAGCCAAGCAAGATGTGCCCACACAGGCAATAGTGGTACAGAAGGGATGGGGTGTAGTAGTTACCTGTTTTTTTCTGGGACAAACACCTGACCAGAACAGCTTATGGGAGGAAAGAGTTTATTTCAGGCTTACAGATTCCAGAGGAATTGTCATCATGGTGAAAGAAGTTGGCTCACTTCAGCATACACAGCATAGAGGGGAAAAGCCAACACAGAAACATGAACAGCCAGAGTTCTAACTGGTTCTTCAATACACAAAGAAGGACTGGACCTAAGATCCACCCCTGTGGTGGTTTGAATGTGAATATATGTCCCTCATAGCCTGAGGTATTTTTAAAGATATTTTTATTTATTTGCAAGGAGAAAGGGGGGCTGGAATGGGCACACTGGGACCTCCTGCCACTGCAAAAGAACTCCAAATACATGTGCCACTTTGTGCATCTGGCTTTAACATAGGTAATAGGGATTCAATCCTGGGCTACCACATTTTGCAAGTGTCTTTAGCCACTGAGCAATCTCCCAGCCTCCTGAGACATATTTTCATCAAGCGTGCAACGTAATTATCGAGTAAACTGGAATTTGTAAGCTTGAAATAAATCCTTCCTTCCGTAAACTGCTTCTGGTCAGGTGTTTGTCCCAGAAAAGAGAAGATAACTGCAACAGCCCCCAATGACACACCTCTTCCAAGTAGGGTGCTAGAGACAAGAAGGAAGCTTAATCTTAATAAAAATATCTTAGGATATTGGGGACATATATTTACATTCAAACCATCACATTCATTCTCTGGCCCCCATAAATTCATCACCTTACAATGTAAATTGCACTAAGTCCAATTTCAAAGATCCCCATAGTCTTTACCAACTTTAAGATTGTTCAAAAGTCCAAAGTCTCATCTAAGATTCAAGACTGGCTCTTAACTGTGAGTCCTGTAAAATCAAAACACATGTTACATACTTCCAACAGAGTAAACATTCCAATTGCAGAAAGAAATCATAACAAGGAGACCCTGGACCAATGCAAGATCAATAGCCAGCTGGTAAACATCAAACATCTGCAGTTACAAGTCTAACATCCATAGTCAGTGATGTCTGGATTCTAATTCTGCTCTTCCAACTCAGGGAAAACTCCACCCAAAGCCATCAGCTCTCCATGGCAGCCATTTCATATTCCTAGTATATCCAAAACATTTTCAGGTCTATACTACAAACCACAGTTCATCATCTTATCTCCAGCAATGGCCTTATTTCAACCATGCTTCATAGGCCCTAGAGTACTTTGACTCAAGGGGTACACTGATCTGATCAAAATACCTTCTAAATGTATATGTTATGCCCATTGATTAATGCTGTTCTCACTTTTAGAGAAAAACTCTTCACTTAACAGAGACAAGTGAATACTAGGGAGACCCAAAAACTTTGATTAAGGTGACTAGAGAAAGAAAAAGTCTAGGGCTTAAGACTGGACGTGTCCTCTCAAACAAACCAGCCTGAGCTCAGGGAACATTGCAGATGAGGTGACAGAAAGAATATTAGTGCTACTCCTCCTACGAACCAGAGAAGCTTCTCTATGGAGAATGTAGTAGACACCGAGGAGACTAAAAACTGAATAAAGCTGAAAATAAGCAGTTGTTGAAAGCTCAACACTAAATAAGAGATCTCTGTCATGTCTTTCAAGGCTCAGGGAACATTGTAGAAGAGGGGATAGAAAGAATATATGAGCTACAGAGTGGGAAGGAGTACTTTGGGACACTCTCCTCCGAACATTAACCAACTGGTGCATTCATGACCTCACAATGATTATTGTGACCCAAACAAGACCTGCACATTCTGAGCCCATCAACATTTTGACAGAAAACAGATGAGGATAAAAAGAATGAATCATCAAAACAGAAGAAGGACTACTTAGAAAAAGGAAGGTACTCAGATGAATAGGTGTGGAGATGACAAAAGAGGATAATGAGATAGGGATACAATTGAATTACTAGATATTAATGTATGAAAATTCTCAATGAAAAGTTTTTTTTAAATTCTTTCAGCTTAAAAATGTTCATTATGCCAAAGCATCATATTGTACAGTAGTATGTTCTGAGCCTCATCATTGACTTTTAAAGCTAGGTTGCTAGAAGAATGAACAAATATCAGAGGTGAAATGAGAAGAGAAGAAAGTTATTAAAATACATTACTTTAAATAAAAGAGAGAAAGAAGGAGGGAGGGAAAGAAGAGATGGAGGGAGAGGGGATGAATTTCCCAGTACCATCAAAAATGATAATAAATTACATCAGAGGATATATAATGAAAATTTAAAATATCAGGCTTTCTAAGTGTGCTATAGTATTTAAACTTAAAATGTTTAGGGAGTTTTTTATTTAAATATTTTATTAATAAGTACATTAGTTAGGGTTCCCTAAAGGAACAGAACCAACAGAATGAATAGCAGTCCGAAAGCCCTACAGTCATGCTCAGTCCACGTGGCTGGATGCCTCAGCAGTCCTAATCCAGCACTGAAGGCCTTAAAGCTTCCTGGGGAGCTGCTGGTCTTCAGTCCAGGCTGGAAGGCTAAGGAAGCTTCATTCAAATGCTGACCAAGAGATGCAGGAGAAGCACCAGCAGCCAGGCATGCAGGGAGGCAGAGGGAGACAGAGATTTCTTTTCACTTCATATAGCCTGAGGGCAGAGTCTTGCAACCCTATCCCAGACTTGTTGGCTTCCTGAGTCTCTGGAATTTCCTTCCTGTATCCTGCACTGCCCTCCCAGGAAGTGATGTTAGCTTCCAGCTTCCCTGAGCTTCCTTATATCCTGCCCCCTACTGAGAGCTGCCTTCAGCTGAACAATATCAGAGACTTACCCAAGGTAATTTAAAATATCAAGTTTGACAACAAAACCTCACCATCACAAGTCCATCCTTTGTCAATTTGACATCAAATCATATCTCCTTACTTCATACTTAATTTAATTTCAATTGAAGATAGTAGCAAGATTAAAATTCTGCCTAACATCATATAACTATATAACAATTTTAATAAGTTAATTTAATATTTTAAAAATCCATCCTATGCCTTATGGCTAAGTAACTAGAGGGAAAAAATTAGTTTCTTTTGTTCAGCTAACATATCCTTTTGGGGACGTGATTAGTATTCATGTTCTCATTTTATACGCACGAGCGCGCGCACACACACACACACACACACACACACACACACACACACTCCGTGCCTTATCGTCCAGAGATTTTGGCTTATTGATTTGGGATAGCAATCTAGTGGTCGTATTTAAAAGAATCTCCTCTGTGATTATTTCAAGTTACCTTTATATGTACATCCAGGGGCTAAGAATCATAAAAATGGGATGTTGATGAAAAAACATTTAATGGGAGATGGTACAAAATGGCAGCCCATATCCTCTGGTAATGGCCCCTCTAAAGAAATACTAATTTCAGCAGCAATTTGGACATAAAACTACCTTCATACGATTTGAGAAAATCAAGAGAGATGAGCAGAAGAGGGGGAGGAAAGGTTGTGAGAACCGTGGTGGGGGAGACTATCCAGAAGCATGACACCCCTCAGTAACAACACACTTGGGCCAGGAGAACCAGGCTGAGTACTAGTCTACACATGGTCCCCTGCCACAAGGACTGATCCAGACAACCCACGGAAGAGGATATCCAGCTGATTGGGGATGGGGAGGGGGGCATTGGGGAATTGGGGATAACAACTCATTGTTTGCCCACTAAATAATATAACTCATTATGGTCAATAAATATATATATATATAAAAAGAAAAAAAAGAAAATCAAGAGAGAGACCAGTGTCTGGTTTTAGTATAGGGAAAATAAAGTTTCGATCTTACACTTGAAGTTGAATGCCTAGACCCATTAGGGCAAAGCTTTATTTTTGTACTGTCATGTCAATACCTGAAAATTGAGCTGCTGGAATTCCTTAGGGCAAACATGTGACTGCCTCGGTCATTCCTCCTCCAACCTGTTTGGGTAACAGTGGGGAGAGCAAGAATTCTCTCCATTTGGCAGTAAGGCATGATCACTAGCAATGGGCTTTGCCACATTTGCTGAGGTAAGACTCAGCCCGCACACAGTAAGAGGAGGGCTAAAGGACAGGAAGAGAAAGTGGCCAAGATAGTTATGCTCCTAAGGTCACAGTTAGGTGACTATGTTATGATCTCTGTGGAGCCTAATGTCCTATTGCATGGTGGTGTGATTCAGGTATCCACCACAAACTTGTTTGTTCTGAATGCTTGATTCATCAGCTGATGGGAATTTGGGAATTGGAACCTTGTTTTGAAGTGTGTTGTTGGAGGTGAGCTTCCCCTTATCAGTGTTTGGCTCACTCTTCTGCTACTGTTATCCACCTGATGTTGGCCAGGATGTAATGTCCAGCTTCTGAGCATGCCACATTTTCCCCTGTCATCATGGAGCTTTTGACTGAGTCTATAAGCCAAAATAAACCTTTTCCTTACAGAAGTTGCTTTGGTCAAGTGCTTTCTGCCAACAACCTAAAGTTAAGTCCAACAGTAATTGGTACTGAGAAGTAGGGTTGTGACTGCTAGAATCCTGATTCTGTGACTTTGGCCTTTTGGAAGTTTTCCTGAACTGTAAGTAGCCTAGCTGGAAGGGAAGAATTGGAACTCCAGAGACTAGTTACTGGTTAGAATTATTGGATTTGGAGACTTGTCACTGGATACAGTTGTCAGAGTTGGAGCTACAGAGTTTTATGTCTGCCCTGTTTGTTTTAAATCTTATATTGGTTCAATCTGTCTTTGCTATGCCCAGTACTATCTTTTGCAGTGTGAATGTTGTCACTTTTCTCAGTGCTATGACAAATTCCAGACAAAAGCAATTTAAGGAAGAAAGGGAGGGTTCAATTTGTCTTGTGGTTTAAGAAAGAATATAGTCCATCATGGTGAGGAAGGTCTGACAGAGGAGCAGGAGACTGTCGGTCACATTGCTTCCTCAGTCAGGAAGCAGAGAGCAGACAAATGTTCCACCTGCTGGAAATGGACCCAGAAAGAATGAAATCTCTCTCTCTCTCTCTCTCTCTCTCTCTCTCTCTCTCTCTCTCTCTCTCTCTCCTTTTTCTCTTTCTGTCTCTATCTACAGCAGGCTTCAAAAAATGCCTGATGCTTCAGTTCTACTTTCTAAATTCATCTGTACTTCTCCTTGAGCTGATTCTAGCTGGTAAACCAAGCCATTATCCTTCAGGGATATTCTTGGGTTTGCATTTCTACTTATGGTCACTAGATGACAGCAGAGGACACTGGCCAGATTCTAATGTAGGGTTAAAGCAGTATAATCATGTCCACAGAAAAACTTACATGAGAGTGTTTACAACTGCATTCATACTGCATTCATAATTGCCAACATGTGGAAGAAAACCAAGATATACTTTGATAGATAACAGATAAAGAAGTTGTGGCCCTAGAATACTCTCCTTGAGGGGCCTAGTGTCTCTTTGGCAGTATTCTCAGACCTTTATTATCATTTTGTCTTAACAAAATGTCTTTCTGCACAAAAAGTAATCATGGTGCATCTCTACAATAGAATACTTACTATTCAGTACACCAAACAATGCAAAGACAGGGAAACTTTTTAACTGAATATGAAAACTTATTAAGCCAATATGGAAAGGTTATATACTATATGATACTAGCTGCATGACATTCTAAAAAAAACCAGTCACTATGGAGACAACAAAATGATCAGTGGTTGTCAGAGGTTAGATAGAGACAGGAATGAACAAGTTGAGCACAGAAGATTTTTTAGGCACTGTGAATACTCCATGATAACTAACATATATCTGGTGATATCATAATGGTAGATATGTGTCATATACATTTTCCCACATGTATAGAAAATCCAATATCAAAAGTGAACCCCATCCCAGGATGGTGGCACATGGCTATAATCATAGCAGTTAAGAGATGGAGACCCTAAGTTCTTGGACAACCCAGGCTACACAGTAAATTCACATATAAATATATAATAACCAGATGGTAATGGCTAATAGTATAACATGATCTAGAAGTTTCTTTCATAATGGCTCTGATAATGGAGTTCCTACAGAAGTCCACTTGTCTTCCTGCTGGACTGTCTCCCAGCCAATCTTATATCTTAGATCCAAGAAGCTGTTTTAGTCCTCTTTTGTGAAACCTAGGATGGAGTTACCCCAAAATCGACTGCCTTCTTCGGCTCCACTCCTTTGCTTCTTTCCCCCACTTTTGCTGTGGCTTTTCCTGCATTCAATGCTAGCTTTAGTCTCTGGTGAATCAGGTGACTGGGACCATGCCCCTTCTGGCAGCATCCAGGAAGGACCTCTTTGCTCTTTTCATGATTCATTTCCACACCTTAGAGTCTACTATATTCCTCCCCAGGCCCTTCCCACGGGGCACAGGTCCAGGACCCCCTTGCCCCAGATCTGCCCCAGACCCTCAGCCTAAAAGAAGACACAAAGACCAATGACCTTATTTTTTTTTATTACAGCTCTTCTTATCCAAGTTAACAATTTCTTCTTCCTCACTTCTACAGACATCCCTCCCTGTCTCTGTACCCCTTCCTATCCTTACCGACCACCTGTGTTACTATTATCTTACTATGTTGCAATTGTAACAGACAAATTCTGGTGCTTTTTAGAACCCCAAGTTCTGAGTTTGTGTCTGTATTAACCAAATAATTGGCAATCTAGACTAGAGGGAATGATTTTTTAAAATTATTATTTATTTATTATTTTTTATTGTCCATAATGAGTTACAGTATTTAATGGGCAAACAATGAGTTGTTATGCCCAGTTCCCCAATGTCCCTCTTCCCCATCCCCAATCAGCTGGATATCCTCCTCTGTGGACCGTCTGGATGAGTCCTTGGGGCTGGGGACCATGAATAGTCTAGGAGTCAGCCTGGTTCCGCCAGCCCTAGTGTGTTGTTACTGAAGGGGGGCCGTGTCTCTGGATATTCTCCCCCACCAAGGCTCTCACAATCTTTCCAGCCCCTCTTCCGCTCAGTTCCCTGAGTTGTGGTGGGTAAGTATTAAGGCTGTTCTATTGTTGAGGACTTAGGTGTTTCTGTAATTCTGATTTAGGTTTTGTCAAAAATCATTGGTGTCTGTCTCATTGCTTATCCTTTGTTGGCTGATTGCCTGTGGCCCTGAGTCACTTGTTCATCTCATCATTCTCTGTGGGGTTCCATAAGGATCCTCCATGGTATGTCAGGGGTGGCTCATCTCTTGTTAGGATGTCAGCTATTGGCCTGAAGTTCATTGGTAGGGTTGGATGAGCTAGAGGGAATGATATTTTAAAACATCACATTTTAGTCAAAGACTATAGGGATGTGAGGCAGAGGGAAACGGCCAAGGAGGAAGGGAAAGTGACCAGGGAAACACAGAAGATTTACTATGTGGTCTGGGGGCCCCAGATGTAAAAATGACCATGAACCCTGAACACAAATGAATATAAAAAGCTGTTTTAAAAGGATGTGTGCATTCGAAAAGAGATTAAAAAGTAAAACCAATGATAAAAAATGTTCCTCGTCACTCATTGTTCTATACTTGCCATCTATATTAACTCTTCTTATCCAACTTAACATTTTCTTCTTCCTCACTTCTACAGACAGTGCTTCTTATTCCTGTACAAAACTTAACTCACAGAAAAGTAAACCTATGATATTGAGGCAGGTTTAGGATATTCACATGCAGACAGTTCTTCTTATTCCTGACTACTTATGTTACTATTTTCAACTTTAGATATTATACTCATGTGTCACCTATAAATGTCATGTCACATACAAGAAAATTTATATATAAAATTCATATATAATTCTGCTTGCGCAACTCATAATATACATTGATTCATATATAAAATTCATATATAATAACCAGATCATAATGGCTAATAAATGTAACATGATCTAGAAGTTTCTTTCATAATGGCTCTGATAAGTATCACTCTCCTAAAGAGCTGCCTCCTTGCCTATTCAGCATCATCTATAAGGGACTCTAGGAAAAAGCCTTTTAGCCATATGAGACAACATCCTGCCCTTTACACAAACTACAAAGTTATGTTTGGCAAGTGGAGAATCAAAATTTGAGGTTCCCAGAAGCCATACCTGTGTTGTGACTCAACTTCAATGATGGACTGCAGCAATTACAGAGAACTAAATGTTACCAGTCCTGAGTCAAAAATTTTGGGGGCTGCATTTGCCTTTTAAAATAGCCAGCTTATTATACTTCCTCTGTATGTGACCTGACATCTTCATGACCAACTGAGACACCAACAATTCTTAAAAACATATTCCTGTACAGGAGGCCTTGCTTATTTCCTCCAAGGTAAAAATCATTCTCTGGAGCAACAGGGCTCCCTCTCATTTACTGTTTTTTTTTTTCTGCTTCCTAATGACATGAGTCAATCTTATTTGCCTATTCATACAATGTGTTTCAGCAGCTCTGATTACAAATGGTTTCAGAAGTACCTATAGCTACTTGGGATTCTGAGGTTGCCTCCTGGTGTATTTTTCACTTCCAGGGCCACCTCCTGGGAAAAGATCAAATTAATGCTCCTGCAATAGTCCCATTAAATGGCACATTCACCTTCACCCCCACAATCAGAACTGTGTGACTGGAACCCACTCCTGTAACCTCCCTACCCCAGCTTTCTAGATGATGTCAGGGAATGTTAGAAGCAGAATGACTGCCATTTCATTACAACTGTTTCCCATGAATAACCCAGACCACCCATCCCAATTATCACTTCCCTGAATTGGCCCCAGCTCTGAGGCATGATGGACCCCCCCCCCAACTACCTCATAAGTATTCCCTAGTCTATAAGGAAAGTAGCTTCTGACATGCCTGGTCAGAGCCCCTCTCTGTCTTTCCCAAATAAAGCCTTCCTTAGTGGTTAAGGCAAGTCTTCTTTCTCATTTTATTTCCTACTTTGTTCCTTTTGTCTAAATTATCTTTCAGCCTTTATCATTTTCCTGTGCATGTGAATATCCTAAACCTGTCTCAATATCACAGGTTTACTTTTCTGTGAGGTAAATCTTACTCCTAATGAAGTTGAGGTTTTCCACTGCTTCTTTCTCCAAAAATACATGTCTCTACCTGTTTTTCATTTTATTCCCATATTTTTATTGTTATTTATTAGGTAGAAACTTTGAATGAATAAGTCATGTGTTGGTACCACCATCTCCCTCCTCCCTGCCCCCATTCCACTGGGGACCCTCCTCGGTGGAATCGTGGGTATGCACCATGGGGTTGAGGGCATTCCCCCCCACACACACCATTGCTCTCGCAATCTTTCTGTGACCTCTTCCTAAAAATTCCCTGAGCCATGATGGGTAAGTTTATGTCTACTATAGAGTTGAGACCTTAGCAGCTTCTTGCATTCTGCTTTGGAATGTTTTGAGTGTCCTCAGCATCTCCATCATCCTAGTATAGGTTGACTGGCTCACTGTGGAAATAGCACTCCTGTTTCTCTGTGGTTTCACCTGGGCCCTAGCTGATGTACTATGGGGAGTTCATTTCGTGCCAGGGAGTCTGCTATTGTTTCTGGTTTTGTTGGTAGAATTAGGCTGTTCTTGGTTCTCACTACCTTCTGAAAAATAAAACAGATTCCCGCACCTCACCTGACTAGATCACACTGGCCCCAAACACTTCATATTATTTTTTTATTGTCCCTAACGAGTTGCATTTAATGGGCAAACAATGAGTTGTTATCCCCAGTTCCCCAATGCTCCTCTTCCCCATCCCCAATCAGCTGGATATCCTTCTCCGTGGGCAGTCTGGATCAGTCCTTGGGGCAGGGGACCATGGACAGCCTAGGAGTCAGCCTGGTTCCGCAGGCCCTAGTATGTTGTTACTGAGGGAGGCCATTTCTCTGGACATTCTCCACCAAGGCTCTTACACCCCCTCTTCTGCTCAGTTCCCTGAGTCGTGGTGGGTGAGTATTAAGGCTGCTTTATTATTGAGAACTTAAGGGTCTCTGTACTTCTGCTTTAGTTTGTGTCGAAAATCATTGGTGTCTGTCTCACTGGCTTATCCTGTGTTGACTGATTGGCTGTGGCTATGCACTTCATATTATTTTTCTCTGAAGTTAGTAAGCAGTGCTTTCTGTGTGTTTTTTTTCTATTTGCTGGAGTAAATGTTCATTGTCCCTTTTTCTTTTGCTAAGCTTTTCCTGAGGCTAATTTGAGTCATCAATATTTTCTAACCAGTTCTGAAGATGTAATCCACAGTTAATTACACATGTCTGTGTGTATCTGCATGCATGTATCTGCACTTACATTTTCAAACCTGTCTTTTCAAGATCATTGAAGAACAAGATGGTGGTTCTCAGGAAGTGTTTCTATCCCCCTCACTTAGTGACAGACCAAGGATAAAACCTCTTCAGTTTGTTATCTCTTCCACTTCCTGCTTTGGAATTCTGGCTGAGGTGCTTCAAAGAACACACTCCATCACTTTGGCTAGTATGCTTCTGTCCTGAATTCTAGTACTTCCAAAGTGTCACTTCTTGAGTTCCTCCTCTTCCCAAACCTGAATAGAGAAATTGAAGTTTCAAAATGTTGTCCACGGCTTAGTAAAGGAGTTGCAGCACGCATCAACCCCCTGCTCCTCCACGGAGCTGGGTGAGTAGAGGTTTGGAATAGCTGTGAGCCGACAAGAGTTGAGCACTCTCAGGAAAATGCGGCAGTGGGCAGTTTTCATTTATTGTATAGAGAGCAGTTGTTTATATAGAGAAAAGGGCAGAGGTAGAAGCATAGGCAGCAAGGGGATTGGTAGGGGCAGGATCTGTGGGCATCTCATGAGTTTGATTAGTAGGGGCCAGTATTCTTTGGATACCTATTTTGCATAGATAAATTGAGGGGGCTACGTAACTCTATATGGACATGTATAGAATGGTGATGTCAGAAGAGGAAATGTAACCTTATTGTTTAGGTTTGTTATTGCAGCTGGACTAGGTTTAGGGCTTGAATTGCCTGCTTATCTCAGGGCACAACTGTGGCCTACCTGGGGGGCTGGAGTGTTCAGGATTGCTAAGATTTATAGGGGTCCTCAGACTTTGCCTCAACTTCCTTATCAGAAGAAGGTAGTCTCCACCTGCCAGACTCAGCAAAACCCTCTAAACTTTTTCAGTCTGTTCCCCGGCTTCCCTCCATGGAAAAGCATTCATTGAATACCTGCAGGGATTTCATTTTCCATGTGCTGCTGGTTTCTTCCTCAGAAGCCTGCTTTTTTTCCCCCCTCATACATGTCGTATGCCTGTGGCTTGATTCTAACTTCTCTTTAAAAACATTTTAACTTCTCTTTGAATTACCTTCCAGGTGTCCACAATCCCTTCTGATTTTTCCTTGGAAGCCTGTTTTCTCATAGATGCCACACACCCATAGCTCCATTCTAACATCTCTTTAAAAAGCCTTAGTTTCTTTTAAATGATAAACTACTTTCCAGGTGCTTGAGTCTAGTTCAGTTTCTTCCTAAATTTCCATCTTTCTTAAGTATGTTTTCCACATAAAAACATGTTCTGGCCTTCCTTCCCAGATCCCAATTCCCCTTAAACAAACTCCACAATTTGTGATTTCTCCCTAAATAAACTTAACAATTCATAATTTGTCCTTCATGAATCTGTCTTTGTTATTCTTCATTAAAGATTATGAATGAACCCAAGACTCGGGGTTCATAAATCTGGGGGAACCCCTGGACCCCAAAAGTCCTACATCATTATCATGGAGATCATATTTTTCATCTTTCCTAAAAATCAAACCAAATAAATATAACTCATTTATGTGCTGCTGAAATTCAAAACATTTCAAATGATTTTCATTGTTTCACACACCCTTTATAATTCTTATACCCTTTCCTGTGCTCTACCTAAACACAGCTTTGAAAAATTATAAGGTAAAAAGGTAAACACTGAAGGCCGTGTTTCACATATCATGTGGCAGTTTAACTATTTACAATTAAGGTGTAGAACATCTTTTAGATATCTTTTTCTAAATATTTCCTAAAACTTTACATATGAGAGAGTATATAGAAGTATTTGTAAACACTTTAGAACTTTCCCCTTAATATCAAAAAGCAAAAATAAAATAAAATGAAATAAAACCACAATTGGGATTCGCCTTTCAAACCCTCAGGTTTGCTTCTAACCAGGTGGCCCTGGTCACCATCTGAATACTGGAATTCTGGAACCAAGCAGACCGTTTCTTTACTGTTTTTTTTTTTTTTCTGGACTTTTAGGGTGACAATGGAAATAAGCTTGTTCCTACTGGAGTTGACTCCCTACTCATTTGCCTCCAGAACAATAGCCAGGGCTTTCTTACTCTCCCCAGTCTCTCCCAAAGGAAACTTCACTCCAAATGTTCACCTTTCCCCTGGAGTCCTAGGAGAATGAACTTGAGGTTTATAGTGTGGTCCTTTGTAACCTTGGGCATTTAAAGGGATCACTTTCCAATGTAAGACATCCAGATGGAAATACTTTTACTATGCTGGTAATCTACAAAATACTTGAATTCCACACTGTTCAATTTCAGTGTAAGTGGTGACTTTTCTTTCTTTCATCTGGTTTCATTCCTATAATGCAGACACCCTATTTGTGGAGTGGGGAATAATCATGTGGCTTTTGTATAAACATGGTTTTTGGTTTTGGTAGTTATTTTGGAAAAATAAGGGGGGGAGGGAGTTTTGAGACATTTAGAGGAAATTAATGAAAGTGGTTTAATATCCCTCTTTTTCTTTGAATAAATGCAATATCGTTTCTGAATAAGGAGTAAACACTTAAAAGTTTTCATTTTTTAAATGCAGAACCTTAAACGAAGAACAATTCCAAGGGCGTTGATGCATGTGATAAACTTAATCATCACCAGATGTCACTCTTGCATTGTGCCTAAATAGAAAATAGAGAAGAAATAATGCAATGCTGGTGGGGAAGCATTTTTATCAGCAGGAAGAATATCTACTTTCTCATTAAGCAATAAGACATAAAATAGAATTCATTTTATTAGTAGAAAGGCAAAATTACTTAATTGGCTTTAATTATCAAAAGGATATGCTAATTGTCTAAAACATGGTTTGTCATGAATAAAGGAATTATCTTACATGACTTAGAATATTGCTAGTAATATACTGGCTTTAATTCATTGACATGCACAATGATTTCTTCTTAGTTTTAATTTATATCATTAAATTTATAATAAAAATTTTAGGTATGATTTTTACCTAAGTTTTTTTCAGAACTTATGTTGGTAAAGGTAACATAAACTAGAAATTAATACAAATGTTATTAAATTTTCCAACAAAATAAAGAGCAATTGTCAACTTTTTAAAACATTGATAAGTTTAGACAATAAGCCGTGATATCTGCCTGCCATTCCTATTCCTCCCCTCTGAAATCCACCCTCCATTGAATCCCTTCTTCTCTTCTATTTTAATGTTACCATCTTTTCCTCCTATTTTGAGGATCTTGTGTAGGAGTATCAAGCACTGTGATGTCATAAATATCAGAGCCATTTTGTGTCTGAATGTTTGCATTGTAAGCAGTCCTACCCTTCCTTTGGCTCTTACATTCTTTCTACCACCTCTTCCACAATGGACCCTGAGTCTTTGAGGGTGTGAGAGAGGTGTATGGTGCTGAACACTCCCTGTCAGTTTTCTCAGCACTATGGTGATTTTGAGTCACACCAGTGGTCACCACCATATGAAAAGTTTTTCTATCCAAAAGTGAGAGTAGCATTAATATAGGGGTATAAATATTAAAAAAAAATTCTTAGAGGTCACTTTGGCAATCATAACATATACATTTAGCCAGACAACAGCAGGTGTTACTCCCCTCGGGCTCATGACCTCCCAAGGCATAGGCTTTTGACTAGGATTTTAAGACCAGGCATGAATTCCCTCCTGTTAAATTAGAAAGCAGTTATTTTCCCGTATAACAGACATGCCACTATTGTACCAGTTAGCACATTTGGGCAGGCTGGCCAATCTTAAGGCTTGCAGGTTCCACTGCTGTTAAAAACCATTGATAACTTTTCTCCCCCAAAGGGCTGCATAGCTCTTTCCAGCATTCTGACAGCTAGTAAAAAGGGAGGAGATTTCCAGTGCAGCTCCAGTTGCTTTCTCAGTGACCTGTAGGCCAAGCATGTGGAGTCTTCAGCAGTAGGGTTTTACCATTTAGTTCTGGTGAAGAACTGAGAGCCTTGGCAATGGCCTGTAATGTTTTGGGGGCATCAAGGACCTCCCTGGCCAACCACTCACTGGAAGGTATCCTACCCGGCACTGAACTTTTCCTAATTTCAACCTATGGCTCCTGGGTGTACCATTACACTAGTCCATAGGATCTCTCTCTCTCTCTCTCTCTCTCTCTCTCTCTCTCTCTCCCCCTGTTGTTTTCCCCTGGGGGCACCATTGACCGCAGCAGAGGGAAAACAGAAGAGCTGTGGGAGCTGAGCGAGCTGTCCGCTGTCTGCTGTCTCAGGGCTGGGGTCCACAGAGCTGGGGGGATGACCCATGGGGGTCCAATGAGGCACAGAGGCGAGCAGATGTGTATAGTATATCCATGTGGTTCTTTATTCAATTGGGGGAACTTACATTTATAGGAAAAAGGGGGTCAGAGCGATGGGGAATAGGGAAGAGAAAAGGAGATTGGTTGATGGGGGTGGTGAGTTAGCAGCCTGCACTGGGATAGGTGAGTATGGACAACCTGAGAATACCTCATTTGGGGGCCTGAGTGGCGGGAAATATGTGATGCTAGCTGCAGTCCATGGGGATGGGTACAAGGAAGTTTTTCTGATACCCAATGCCAGTCATGCTGAGATGGAAATGCTGGTTTCTGTGGCTAGCCCATGGGGGTTGGGAGTCAGGGTTGATGGAGCTGGGAAACGCCTACCGAATTATCGGGGTTTCACCTTACTCATACATCCTTAACCCTTTGTTCTCCGTGCCCTCAGTAGCAGCGCCAACAGGCAGTGCCCAACACTCTCCCTCCCTCCCTTCCTCCTTCCCTCCTTCCCTCCCTCCCTCCCTCTCTCTTTTTGTTTTTGTTTTTTTTTGTTTTTTTTTTTTGGAGAAGAGTCCACTCTAGCCCAAGCTGACCTGGAATTTACTATGTAGTTTCAGTCTGGCCTTGAACAATGCCATGACTCTCCTACCACCATTACCAGCTCTCTCTCTCTCTCTTTCTCTCTCTCTCTGTCTCTCAAAAATATAAATTTTTGGCTAGAAAAAAAGAAAGTTTCCATGTGGCTTATTTATAACATCTTAAATTTTGATTACCACCCCAACCACCATTCCTTTCCTCTCTTCTCCTGATCCCACTTCAACCATTCCAACCCCAGTAATCTGTCCTTCTACTTATATAGTTACAGTACTGTCACCTTAAGCCCTCCACTCTCCTCCCTCCCTCATAGCCTTTCTAGTTTCCTGGCATTTACTACTGACTTTGACTCCAACTCACATGCAAATCTAACTATTTGCCACTTGGATCCGCATATGAGAGAGAACATGTGGCTTTTGACTTTTTGGGCCTGGGTTACCTCACTTAGTATAATCCTTTCCAGATCCATCCATTTCCTTACAAATTTCATAATTTCATTTTTTCTTTACTGCTGAAGTAATACTATTCCATTATGTAAATGTATCACATCTTCATTTTCCATTCGTCAATTTAAGGGCATCTTGGCTGGTTCCACTTCCTAGCTTTTGTGAATAGAGCCACAATATACGTGGATGAACAAGTATCTCTACGATAATGTGTAGAATCCTTAGGGTATATGCCAAGGAGTGGTATAGCTGGGTTGTATGGTAAATCCATTTTGTGATGGTTAGATTTTATTGTCAACTTGATCTTTTTAATTCTATTGGGTGGGTCTCTAAGGATGTTCACAGGAAGGCAGCCTCTCGGTAGTGGACAGGATGTAAGGAAGCTCAGGGAAGTTAGAAATGAACATCCCTTCCTGGGAGGGTAGTTCAGGAAGGAAATTCCAGAGACTCAGGAAGCCAACAAGTCTGTGAAAGGGTTTCAAGACCCTGTCCTATGGCTATGTAAAGGGGAAAAAATCTTGTTCTCTCTCTCTCTCTCTCTCTCTCTCTCTCTCTCTCTCTCTCTCTCTGTATGTATGTATGTGTGAGAGAGAGATGTGGGTGATGGCTTCTTTCTCTCTCTGCTTGAACCTGTGAAAGTTTGGGGGGGAGGATTTCACTGTTATGAAACTTCCCCTGGATCTGTAGCTTCAACAAACCCTTTCTCCTATAACCATGCCTGGTTTGGAAATTCACCCCAGTGGCATGTGACAATGACAGTGTATAGCTGGGTGGTATGGTAAGTCAGGAGCCTCTACATGGATTTCCACAGCATGAATCATACTAATAGATTTTTAAAATCAAGTCACCCTAAAGTGATCTTGTCACAGTATTTTTAATGGATTACTAGATTCGATTTGTTTATATATATATATATATTAAATTTTTTATCTTTTTTATTATTATCCATAATTAGATATATCAAATGAGCAAATAATGAGTTGGTATCCCCATTTCCCTAATTTCTCTCTTCCCTGTCCCCAGTCAGCTGGATATCCTTCTTTTGAGAACTCTCTGTTCAGTTCTATAATCCATTTTTTGATTGGGTTGCTTGATTTCTTACTATTTAGCTTCTTGAGTTCTTTGTATATCCAGGATATTAAGCCTCTGTCAGACATATAGTTGGAAAGATTTTTCTCACATTCTGTAGGTTGCCTCTTTTATCTATTCTCAGTGTCTTTTGCTGTACAAAAGCTTCTGAATTTCATGATGTCCTAGTGGTTGATTAGTGGTTTTATTTCTTTTGCAACCTGGGTTATATTTAGAACTTATTGTCTAGGCCAATATGTTGAAATGTTTCCCCTACTTTTTCTACTAGCAGTTTCAGAGTTTCAGGTTTGCTATTAAGTCTTTTATCAATGTGCACTTGATTCTTGTGCATGGAGAGAGATAAAGATCTATTTTTATTCTTCTATATATTGGTATCAAGTTTTCCCAGCATCCTTTGTTAAAGGGGCTGTCTTTTCTCCAGTGAATATTTTTGGCATTTTTGTCAAAAATCAGATGGATGTAGCTGCCTGGTTTTATACCTGGGTCCTCTATTCTGTTTCATTGATCTATGTCTGTTTTTATGCCAGTACCATGCTGTTTTGTTATTATGGCTCTGTAATGTATCTTAAAATCAGGTATGGTGATATTGACAGCCTTATTTTTGTTGCTCAGAATTAACTTGGCTATTTGAAATTTTTTTGTGCTTCCAAATGAATTTGGGAATTACGTTTTTTATTTTGGTGAAGAATACCATTGTAATTTTGATGAAGATTGCATTAAATGCGTAGGTTGCTTTTGGTAAGATTGATCTTTTTACAATATTGATTCCTCCAACCCATGAGCATGGGATGTCTTTCCATTTCCTAGCATTTTCTGTAATTTCTTTCTTGAGTGTTTTATCGTTTCATTGTAGAGCACATTCTCTTTCTTGGTTAGGTTTATTGCAAGGTTATTTATTTATTTTTGTTTTTTTGAGGTAGGGTTTCACTGTAGCCCAGGCTGACCTGGAATTCATTATGTAGTCTCAGGCTGGCCTTGAACTCACAGAGATCCTCCTACCTCTGCTTCTGGAGTGCTGGGATTAATGGCATTGGTCACTATGCCCAGCTATTTATTTTTTAGTCTATTGTGAATGGGAATGTTTCCCTGATTTCATCCTCAGCATGTTTGCTTCAACTTCTTTTTTGAATGCCATTCTTTTCACTAGTGTATAAGGTCAGTGGATTCATAAATATTATACAAAAGCTATCATAAGGATTATTAATTTAAAAAATATCACTATATTAAATTGAATTTCAATTCTAATTTCTAGCATTTAATATGTACTTACTGGGTTCCATACCCTGTTAAAATATTTTATATGTTTTAATTCATTTAATTGTGTCAAAAATTTGAAGTGGATACTCAGCACTTCTGCTTTAGAGCTGAACAAACTGAATCTCAGAATATGCAACTGTTGTTTTTTCAAACCCATGAAATGCTATGCCACCCAATAATCTTTTAAACAAACACTGTTCAAAGTTTGTAGAAATTAAGCTTTCATAGAATGTAAAATAGTTTGGCAATTTTTCTGTGATTTTGCAAGCTTGATTATAAGTCTGACCTATCCAGATAAATTTACAAAAAAGTTCTGAATTGACAAGGTTCATTTGCATTTCTTATTCTTGTTCAGTTTCTTATTCTCTCACCTTAAACAAAGGCATGAGACTAAGTACTGTCAAGTGCATGGGAAAAGATACTTTTGCAGATTTTCATACTGTCAAACCATTTGTCTTGTGACCACCAACAGTTAGGAGGGTGTAAAACAAAGGAGATTTATTCAGAAAAAGTTCAAAAGCCAGGTGTAGTCAGCCACATGTTGCTGGGATGAATCTCCAAACCAGTTTCAGTCCCATAGCACAGTGACAGACAGTCTCAGGATTTTTTGGGGGGAGGGGAGGAAAATATTTATTGAAGTAACAGACCCAGGGGAAGTTAAGGAAAAAGGCTGGCTTACTATTACAGAAGCAAGCAGAGAGAGAAACAACACCTCCAGAAGCAAGCAAGCAAACACACTCCAAACTAGCAAACAAGAGGAACTCCAGGCTTGAGCTCAGACTGCTTTTTGCATAGGTAAAGCTAGAATATCAGACCCACCCAAGAAACACCTTAGGGCTAAACTCTAGTATCTGTCCAAGGTGACATACCTCCTCCAGCCAGAACTGGCTGGAGACAATTAACAATTTAATAAACACAATTATAATAAATTCTATTGGGGGACATTATTCAAACTACCACACCAGGGCTTCTGGATACTGTAATAAACTCCAGATACATGTGCCACTTTGTGTGTCTGGCTTTGCATGAATACTGGAGAATTGAATCTGGGCCAGCAGGCTTTGCAAGCAAACTATTAACTATAACTATTAAGCCATCTTCCCAGCCCTCCTTTTCTCTTTTAAATCTGTTGTTATGAACTGTATTTGTAGATTTTTCTGATGGTGAACTCATATTCATGAAATAAGTACCCTTTTATCTTGATGTACTCCCACAATTTGGACCATATATTGAGCACAGATACAGTCAGAATAGATTTATCACACATCTTAATAATTTAGGTAAAATGTTTGGAAAATATTTTAACTATTTCAAAACAATTTCCGATACATGGGTAGAATATGATTACATAGCCCAGGAGATTCCTAGCTGGCAGCACTATAAACCAGTTTTTCTTATTTTGCATAGACTTTTATTAATTTAGAACACTTAATCCCAATGAGCTAGTTTGTCTTTTTTTTTTTTTGGCTAGTTTGAAGTTACATTTGAAATTTTGGGTTTTTTTTTTTTGCCTTTGTCCTTTTATGATTTGATTTGAGAACTTGATTAATAGGAGTTATTTATAAAATAACTGAGGCTTCATGAATCTGAAATAATCAGAAGCAGAAATATTTCATGTTTTGAATCTGTCAACTGCTTATATGACAATGGAGAAATGAAATGAGCCTCAAGAGCTTGTTGAAAATGAGAAGCATAAAATAAAGTCCATGTAAGGGTAAGGAAGTGTAAGATAGTGAGGTTAAGATTCTTCCTATTTTAAACACCTTTCAGATTCAACGATATTTAGGAGAGACCTCCCATCCATCCCTAACTTCCCACTCCTTCCCCTTCTACTTGCCTTCCCCTATGAAGTGACCCTCTTAACAATCCCCAAACCTTCCAGGTGGAAATACTGAAACTTCTGTTTCCTCTTTCTTCCACCCTCCACCTACCACCATAAGACACTTCCCAAGGAAGGCCAAAGAGGAGATACAAACTAGCAAATTCTCTTAAGGAACATTTCCATTTCTAAGGTTTTTTTCAACAAAAGTTTCACCTGAAATATCTGGTTGGAAATGTTTAGTGAAGTCCCAAGCAGCATCTACTGCCAGAGACAACAGTGGGAGGGGAGCTGCCGGCTGGGAAGCTGTCATCATGTAAATGTACCAGTGTGACAGGCCTTGGAAGAGGACAGTGACTTCTTAATCAGCCTGTCTCTAGCAATAATAACTAATCACTGGTCACCTAATTAAAAAAGGAAAGAAATTAGTGCCTTTTTAGACACAAAGCTTCTAGAATCTCGGGTTACAGAACGTCATTAAGTGGGGAGCTGTCAGCTGTTGGCATCTCACATGTCACATCACTGAGATGAGCAGACCTGGTCACGTCCCCTGCCTGGATTTCTCTTGCCTTCATCTAGATGATTTGCTGCTAAGGGCCCTTGTTCATTGATTCATTCATCTAGTTCTGCTGCAAACATTGATTTCAGGCAGCTATATGTCGGACATATATGCTGAGAGTATGGACAGGACACTCTTCAGGCATTTAGAAAATCTCACTGTGGGGTGAGCAGATAGAAGTCTCTAATTATGATACAGTTTGATCAAACTGTAATAGAGATAACTATAATATGTGTTCTGTGTTATAGAAGCTATAAAATGCTGACTCATAAGCCAGACCAGCCCACAAAATTAGACTCTTTAATTGGGGCAATATCTTCCTTACTTTACTAAAAAGACTCCACCGTATCCTCTTTGAAAGTTAATCACTTCATTTGTATATGTTACCTGGTAAGTACTTGAGTTTGAGATCTCCATATAGAAATGTTTAATGAGAAAAAAAATCTACCATGAGATACTAGCTTATAAAGTGAATTTTAATACATCCTTAAAATGAGTTTTAAAGAAAATCGTGTGTGGTATCCTAAAACATTCTGACTCATGCTCCTCTCAGGTAGAGACAAATGCCTTGCCAGCCACCTATCTGTTACAGCAGAACACAAGATTCACTCTTACTAATCAGTGACTCCGTCTATTTCCATTTGGTCATTTGGAGATGCTTCTCATTTTTTAGGCTTCTTTCCCCATTCACCTGCTTTTCTCTGAAAATGGTGGGCATGGGATCTCTAAGATGAGACTCTCAGATGATGGGATGAAAAGAAGATGCCCTTGGAGTCATTGCTGGTCTGGGATCCTCTCCCCCCCACCCCCTGCCCCCATACTCATGACGTAGGAGGTGCAGTTTGTTGATAGAAACTATCTGGGTATGGGCTCCACTGTCATTTGTCCCCGGCTCTCATGTTTTCATTCATAATGACCTCTTTTTCTTGATCTCAGACCCTTAGTCATGTATAACACATAGCACATTCAGGCCACACAGGGACACTGAAACTTCAGGAGCCCCCAAACTAATATATAGATTGTAGTGGTTATTGTTTTAGGGATTAGAAAATACAGTCTGTCTGACATCATCTTTTGAAATTTGGCAAAACTTACTCTAAAACCTTTGTTTGTAATCATTTAAAAAAATAGTTGAGGGAGCTCTTAACTGGAACTGGAGATGTAGGGTGACATGCACCAGATTCTGGACTCTTGGGCTCCCAAGAAAAGATGCACTATGGGAGCAATTGATGGAGAGGCTACTAAAAACAGAATTGTGTAATCCAGAATTGTGTATATTTGTTAACCTATACTGATCTCAGTCTCCGATGGAGATTGTGTTTGTATTTTTGAGAATGCAGTGAGAGAGCTGTGGCCCATCTAACCATATCAACCGACCATAGGCCAATAGCTGAGATCCTGGCAAGAGATGAGCCACCCCAGACATACCATGGAGGAGCCATATGGAATCCCGCAGAGAATGATGGGATGAACAAGGGACCCACAGCCACAGTCATTCAATCAACACAGGATAACCCAGTGAGACAGAATCCAACGATTTTCAACAAAAAGACCCCTAAGTTCTCAACATCAAAGCAGCCTTAATACTCACCCACCACAACCCAGGGAACTGAGAGGAAGAGGGGGCAGAAAGATTGTGAGAGCCGTGGTGGGGGAGAATACCCAGAGGCATGATGCCCTTGAGTAACAACATACTAGGGCCAGGAGAACCTGGCTGAATACTAGGATATCCATGATCCCCTGCCCCAAGGACTGATCCAGACTGCCCACAGAGGAGGATATCCAGCTGATTAGGGATGGCGAAGAGGGGCATTGGGGAACTGGGGATAATAACTCACTGTTTGCCCATTAAATAATATAACTCATTATGGACAATAAAAAAAATTCTATAAACATTTTGCAAAAAAAAAACTACTTGAGCAAAGTATATCTAATTGTTGACTGTTTTTAGTTTTCTATTCTTGTCTAATAAAGTAAAATAAATAATAAAGTAAATATGAAATAACATAAATTTAGAGGCTAACATGACATCCACTAATTAACTTAGTTTCTGTAAGTCAGAAGTCAAGGCGTGGGTCCTCAGTTTCAGAAGACTGAAATCAAAGTGTCCACTGTCAATATTCTCATCGGCAACAAAATCATTCACGTTGTCAATCATGTTCAACTCCTTGTTTGTAGAACTGAAATCTTCATTTTCCTGTTGACAATTTGACAGTGGTGGTTTCCTTAGCTCCCAGAGCTCATTCGGTTCCTAGCCATGAGGTCTAGTTCAACATGGCAGGCTACTTTTTAAAAGTGAGTAAAAAGCTCTCTCTAGTCTGGTAAGATGGAGTAAGATCTAACATAGTCTAGTCAGGTGAATATCCATTCATGCAGATCCTGTACATGCTCAGGGACAGGAGATTATATAAAACATATACATAAAAAGCCATTTACAGACTGTCTTATAATTCTACCTCCCCCAGCTTATAAGGGTTTTCACATGTTTACTGAATTCCGCAATTTAACTGCATTATCCAAATGTATTTTATGCTCTTTTTTTGTCTGCTTGACTTATTTAGATCATTTACAGTCTTGTTGATTATGAGTTTATCTGTTACTTATAAGCCTTTTTCTTTTTTAAAAAAAATATTTTACTTATTTATTTGCTAGGAGAGAGAAAGAGAGAGAATAAGACCAGAGCCTCTTGCTTCTGCAAACAAATTCCAGTTGCATGAGTCACTTTTTGCATCTGGCTTTGTGTGGGCACTGGAAAATCAAAGCTGGATAGCAGGTTTTCCAAGCAAGTGCCTTTAACCTCTGAGCCATCTCCCCAGCACCAGCTTTATGCATTTTAGAAACATTTTATCAGATACATACATTTTAAAATTATTTTGACCCTTTTAAAACTCTAACAGTTTTTTTTGTTTTTAAACCTATTTTGACAATATCAGTGTAAGTACAGAGCCAAACTTTCATATTATTAGTATTGTCCACCTACATATTTTCTATTTTCAGTCACCATTTCCCTCCCTGCAGGCATATACCAGTCCCTTGTTGCTAATTAACACACTGCTCCAACATTTTGTGGCTTATTACAACAACAGTTTGACTTTCTCAGCCCTGCCAAACAGTTCTGCTGCAGGTCTCATTTGAGACTATTCCTATCACAAGTCAGCTGGCAACTTGGCTGGAACAAAATGGTTCAAGTCTTATTACAGCAACAGTTTGACTGTTATGGAGATCAGTAATACGAGCCGAATTCAGCCAAACAATTCTTCTGCAGGTTTAATCTGGTATTATTCATATCATAATAATTCAGTCGGCAATTTCACTGAACCAGAATCTGGTGGTTGAGTGAGTCATTGTCTCCACGTGGACTCATCCTCAAGGAGAATGCCTGGGTTTGTTGACATGGTATTGGGCAGAAGTTGTGAGACCTTTTGAGAACACTTGGGAATCTCTTAGCTTACTTCTCTCATACCCCCGCTGTAATCATTTATCAGCAAGGAACAGCTACAGTGTATGTCCTCTATGGGAACCTTGTGAAGATAGAAGCATGTCATTCACAAGTGCTTCCCACAACACTATCTTTGCAAAGAAGGTATTAGTAGTGCTTCTGCATGGCTGCCTCACAGATAGGAATTAATGGAGTAATTAAAACATATTGATCTTTTTCTATGAATGAGAAACATCATTATTGACTTCAACTTTGCATTTCCAGTACCTCTGTTTTCCTCTCACATGTGTCATATGGAAGATTCAGAACATAAAAAAATTGAAGGTAATGGTATTGACATGAATTTACCTTTTTTAAAATCAATTGGTCAATTAACTTACACAGAAAATAATAAATTTGTTTCTTGATTTTTGACAAAGTTCAAATGTACTTTCCTTTCAAATAACTATATTCTAAGTGGGTAATTTTAACAATGTAGTCATGTAATTAAGACTTTAAAAGATATTAAAACAATGACTAGGTTATCAATGCTTATTAACTATACTCTTCAGTTTCTAAGAACAGTCTTCAGCATAATACTTTTCATGACCCTCTCCTTTCTGCATTGTAGTACACTATTTTTCAACATTTGTCTTTCTTACTTTAGTTTTTAGCTGGGCACATGGCTACCAAGAATACAAATTAGTCATAGTTGTATAGTAAAGTTCTACAAAATAGGATTCCGGGGAAGGTGATGCCCGTGACATTCTGGGATTATCTTTGAAGATAAGGTGGATACTCATCTTTTCCTCCCTTTCAATTGACTAGGATTTAAACAATAAAATTAGAGCTGAAAATTATTGCACCACGCCATAGCTGTGTCTTTAGTTTGACACATCAGAAAGATAAAATAAGACCGATGTTATTACCCTACTCTGGATCATTCAAAAGACAGAACAAAATAAAATTCCATCATGCTCATTGGGCTTTCTGTTGCTAGCTGGATAAAATAATCCTAGACATCTCCTTTTTTGCGTGTTTTTTGCTGATCATCTCAGTCCCAGGGCTAAAATGTTTTGTTTTGTTTTGTTTTGTTTTCAGTTTTTCGAGGTAGGGTCTTGCTCTAGTCCAGGCTGACCTGGAATTCACTATGTAGTCTCAGGGTGGCCTTCAACTCACTGCAATCCTCCTACCTCTGCCTCCCAAGTGCTGGGATTAAAGGCGTGCGCCACCACGCCCGGCTTAAAATGTTATAAAGAAAGCATAATGCTTATTTGTGAGAGAGAAAGGCAGCAGGACAAACATGATGGACTTTCCCCAGCCCAAGAAAGGCAAAAGTGAAATTACAGATTAAATTTAAGGACAAAAGCCATCCTGGGGGCTGGAGAGATGGTTCCGCAGCCAGAGGCACTTGCTTGCAGAGCCTTGGTTTGATTGCACAGCACCCACGTAAAGACAGATGCACAAAGTGCAAACTAGAGCTTGTTTGCAGTGTCAAGAGGCCCTGGTGCACCCAAGCTCTTTCTCACTCTCTGCCAACTAAAAATGCATATTTTTATTTAGAGAAAACTTCATTAGCTTCTGTAATCAAACCCACATAGATAAGACCTTATATATTTAATACAGTGCCTTACCCCTGTACACATTGGACAAAAATTAAGTTTAACATTTCTAGACCAATATGGCTGTTAATTTCTGTACAATGCCAACTGAACATGGTAAACAGGGATTTTTTTTCCAAAGTTGACAGCACAGCTAAAGTTTTCAAAAATTCAAATTATATATATGTATATTTGCATATATTTATATAAAAGACCAATAATAGCAGTATGTTATGCATCAATAGCAGCAACGGCCTTTTCAGGTTCTGCAGTCGTCTGAACAAAATTGTAGTCATCCAGCACGCTCATTAAAAAAAAAAATGTAAAAAACAAAATCCCAGAAAACAGCCAAGGTCTGTTACTGTTATGGTACCCGGCACCGTTTTATTTATTTATTTATTTTTTATTTTTTAAGCTTCCCCATCATCTGGAAAGAAAACATTCTAGAGGACACTGATTACACACAGCTCTGATAAAGCACAGTCACTACTACCCATCATAAATCTAAAAGAAAATAATCTTTGGCACAAAATATGTACTCATGTAATACTTGCTGAAGGAAATGATGAATATAATAGACCATATGTTCTCCTTACCTAGAATTCTTTTCTTCAATAACTACTAATCCCTACAAATTGTTCAAGATCCAGCTCAAATAGACCTTCTGTCAAGCCCGCATCCCTGGTGCTGTGGGCAAGTGTGTCCTGATTTCACTCATGTATACTTATCCTGTTGTCTCATCATGTTGAAACGTGAGAGAAATGCTCACAGTATTTCTTATTTGTGTCTTTAATACATAGTATCTGGAAGGACGGAAGAAAAGGCAGAAAAAAATTCTTGTAAAAACACGAAATCACATAGAACTTTCCTTTGAAGATTTACTTCTTTGAAATTTAGAAATGTATTAGCCAGGGTTCTCCAGTTAAACAGAGAAGATACACAAGGAGATGTGTATATTGGTAATGTCTAAGTGACCCAGTGACATTGAAACACTCTTCATTTCAGTAAGTACTCTTTATAATGTTTGCATAAGGATGAAATTGCTCAATGAAACATTTCTGAGAGTGTATCCCTATTGTGAATTGCCTCCTGATTGTGTATAAATGTGTTTGTGTATGGATCTATCTGTAGAAAGAGATTCATTTTAAGGAAATGGCCAATGTCGTTTTAAGGCTGAGAAATCTGAAATCAGCAGGGCAGGCATATAGACTGGAGGAAACATAGGAACAAGTTGATGTTGCTTTCTTTAAAAGGCAACGTGAAGACAAAATTCCTTGTACTTTGGGGAAATCTCGTGCTTTTCTCTTAAGATCTTCAACTGAATAGATGAGGTCAACTCACATCATGGCATAGGATTTGCTTTGCCCAAAGTCTAGTGTTTCAGATGTTGAACACATCTAAAAAAATATATGCTCAGCAGCCCCTAGTCTGGTGTTTGATTAAAACCTGGGCTATCATGGCCTACCAAATTTGACACTAAATTTAACCATTGCAGGAACCATAAAAAGAAGTCATTTGTAAAAAATAAATTTAAGTTAAAATAAATAGTACAATTTGGATAACCTTCACCAGATAAAATGCCTTTTTAAAATCAGTATGATAGCAAGTTTCCATGAAGACAGAGAAAAGTTACTGTTGATGACAACAGAGAAGGTTCTCTAGAAAACAATTAGGAATTGAATCCAATGTGTTCAGTAACCTTGATTCATTATGACCATCCTCACAGTTAGAGCAAGTTCATTCTCATGGATTATTGCTATGTAATAAAATTAAACTCACTTTATGTGAGCCTAGAGCTCCAGGGGCCAGAAGCAAAGACAATGTGCATATCAGCATATTCATGGAAAATATAAAGATTTTTGGTATTATTAATTAAGAATTTAAATGTCCCCAAGATATAATACTTCTTTACTCAGAATAAGATGTCTTATTCATAACACATACGAAAGCTATATAAAAAGAAGGAAATAGTCTCTAGAATGTTCTGCTCCAGTCTCATGGCTTCAGTCTTCAGTGTTGTAAATTTAACTTCTATTGCTGTTTGTGCACAAAAGGGTTCTCAGTCAGCCCAAAAGAATTAACTCAACTTCTAGAAGCAGGTCAACTAATTCATAGGCAATGGTTTACATGCCAGGAGTGCCTGGATCAATAAATAATGCTATATGCATATCCCAGAAACCTAGCAATGTTGTTCTCACTGAAAAGTGAGAGGAATGAAGTTGGAAAATCCTCATTCTTTCTTTCTTTCTTTCTTTCTTTCTTTCTTTCTTTCTTTCTTTCTTTCTTTCTTTCTTTCTTTCTTTCTTTCTTTCTTTCTTTCTTTCTTCTTTCCTTCCCTTCCTTCCTTCCTTCCTTCCTTCCTTTCTTTTCTCCTCCTCCTCCTCCTCCTCCTCCTTCTTCTTCTTCTTTCTTCCTTCCTTCCTCCATCTCTCTCTCTTTTTTCTTTCTGAAAATGGTGACCATGAGGAAATTCTCCTCTTTGAGGAAGAAGTATGAAATAGCAGCCAAAAGGCACAGTGGGAGCGAGCAGGTGGTAAGAAAAAAATAGGATGGTCCTTTCTGGCCTATCAAAAGGAAGTTGAAGAAGACTAAGAACTTGGGTCAAAATTAAGACCAATGCCAAGTATGAAGAGCCAGTCATCTCTGGCAATAGGTGCTAGAATTCCTTCTGGTCTGTCTTCTGTCATTTACCCTGAGTGTTGCGTTTGCCTGTCTGTTTCATGTATGGCATGTGGAGCTCCAGAGCCTGATCTGGGAGCTGAGGCTGCTGCAGTACAAGATGCTCCTCTTGTCCCCACTCAAGCCACTGGAGTCTCAAGTCTGTCTGCCCGGTGAGTATTCCCGTGGTCTATTTCATAACCACATTTTCATCTGCTTGAAAAGTAAGGGAAGCAGGAAACAAGGCAGACAAGGTCCCTTGTTTTTGTAGATCTTATGTATTAAGAGAAAGCTATAAAGAGAGAAGCAATAAGTAAAATAAAAATATAGAACAATTTGAGATTTGTGATTAGAACCTTGGGACCCAAAGCCATAGCAGTAACCATGATTTTGAGAGAATTCAATGGGAAAAGGCATCCCTACATAGGGCAGTGTTCTTGGATCTGGATGTTGGGCTATGTGCTGGCTGCTGGGGAAGGGGTTGCTTAGAACAGCATGGGCTTTTCTGCTGTGGGAGTAGATACTGTAGGGCCTTTGTATAGTCCTGGGGACACTGCTTCCCATGGCCACTCCCTGAATGTCTGGCTGTGGGATAGATGGGCTCTTCTCTAAGTGTTATCAGTGTGCTATGTTAGAATCATAAATGGACATATTTTTATCTTTCTACATATCAGAATTTATTGAATAATGATATTCTTTATATATATATGGTTTTGTTAGCTGCAGTATTTTACCTTTATTATGGATAATTAGATTCAGCGTATGAGCAAATTGTAAGATGGTATCCCCATTTCTCTCCTCCTTGTCTCCAACCCACTGATGAGTTTACTGGATCAGTCCATCACGTAGGGGGTTATGATTAACTCATGAGGTTAGCTGTCTGGTTTTGAAGGTTTTCAATCAAAGTAGACCAGACACAAATTAGTTGTTCTATTTTTATTTCCCTTTAAACTCATATCAAACATGAGTGTTTATATTTTTAAAAATATTTATTTATTTGAGAGGGAGGGAGGGAAGAAGGGAGAGAGACAGACAGACAGACAGAGACAGGGCCTCCTGTCTCTCTGCAAATGAACTCCAGACACAAGCACCATCTTGTACATCTGGCTTTATATGAGTACTGGGAAATTGAACTCAGGCTATCAGGTTTTTCAAGCAAGCCCCGTTAACCTATGGGGCAAGTGTTTAATGTTTTGCCAAAGTTTTGTTTTTGTTTTTTAGATGGTAAGGATTCAAGACTTTGTTCAAGATAGGCAAGCAATTACACAATGAGCTATAACCCCAGCCCTTAATAGTTTTTAAACCACAATTGTCCCATTGACTATTATGCTCACTCTACAATGCCCAGCATATTTGCCATGTTATTTTTGGAGTACTTTGGGTGAGTTGCTTCAAACCTATAGCTCATCTTTCTTGTGTCTGTTTTTTTATGAAATGGGGTCTCATTCTAGCCTAGGCTGACCTGGTACTCACTTAAAGAAAAAATATATATGTAATAACAGGTGTGATGTTTGATCCAGGTGTCCCCCACAAATGAATATGTTCTGAATGCTCAATTCCCAGCTGATAGCAGTTTTGGAATTAGAACTTTCTTGGAGCTGTATTGTTGGGGGCAGGCTTATGGGGGTTATAAGCCAGCTTCCCCTTGCCAGTGTTTGGCACACTCCTGTTGCTGTTGTCCACCTGATGTTGTCCAGGAAGTGATGTCCACCCCACTAGTCATGCCATCATTTTCCCTGACATCATGGAGCTTCCTCTTGAGTCTGTAAGCCAAAATAAACCCATTCCTTCACAAGCAGCTTTTGTTCAGGTTCTTTTCTGAACAGTAATAAAAAAGTTGACTGCAGTTTTGGTACCAGAGAGTGGGATCTGTGGTAGCTGCTAGAACCCTGATTCTGTGGCTTTTGGCCTTTCGGAGCTGATTTGCAGGAGGAATGTAGAAAGATTTGAAACTTCGGCCTAAGAAACACCTTGCAGTGCTGTAAGTACAGCTTCATGATCAGAGTTGAAAGACCTGAATGCAGCAAGGACTATGGACTGTGAGGTTTGGCTTGAGAGGGTGAGAAAGAACTTTGTGGGGACTGGTTTAGAAGCAGTTTGCGTGAGAGGCTTGCTGCATTCTGCCTGTGTCCTGAGAACTTGTCAGGATTGCTTTGTGTAGAAATGGACTGGTGTGAGCAGATGGAGATGGCTCATGCCATCATGGAGCTAGCCCTCGAGTCTGCAAGCCAAAATAAACCCATTCCTTCACAAGCTACTTTTGGTTGGGTTCTTATCCACAGCAACAAGAAATGTTGACTACAACATCAGGCTATACGCTTTTATCCCCTTGCCCTTGCTCCTCTGACCCTGGGGGCCCTCCTCTGGATTATGGCATTCACTGTGGGGTCATGAAGGTCTCAGTCAGTCCCCGCGGGGTAGCAGAGGGGGAGAGACCTTTGCCTCTGGGTACTCCTACCCACTCTGTGGCTCTTACAGTCTTTCCATCCCCTCTTCTACAATGTTCCCTGAGCCATGGCAGCCCTGTTGGCAGTTTGATTTGTGTTGAATTCTCTGTAGCCTCTCTGCTTTGATGGGTTTTGATTGCTCACCATCACTCTGGAGCTGGTTGTCAGGCTAGCAGTAAGAGCAGTACTCATGTCACTGCTTCCTATGCAATCTCTCCTGGGCCCAGGGAGATGGGGTAGAGGTGGCACATCTCGTGGTGGACAGTTGGCCATCTTTTTGTCTTATCAATGGATCTTGGCTCTCCTCTGTTTTCTTTGCCTTCTGTAAAACAAAACAGAGTCTCTAACCAAGAGCGAGAACAGCTTGAGTTAAAGGGGACATGCAAAGTTATTTGAGAGACTTTTTTGCTACAAGCCCATTCTTGTTCTTCAGAGAGCAGTGGTGTGACTGCTCTCTGAGGTCTATGACTCCCCTGACCATGTGATTCTGACTTGGTTTCTAGTACCAGATATGAATTCTCTCCCACAGTGGGGCTCATGTCCAATCAGAGAATAGTTGGTTATCCGCAAAGGCCGTGTGCCACTATCATACAAGTGTGTACTTCTTGTCCAGCTGATTGATTTTGTAGTCTGCAGGGTCCTCTGCTTATCCATGCTCTTGGTGGTCATTGTCCTTCAGCAGCTCCCATAATGTTTTCCAGCACTCCGAGGGCTAGCCATCAAGGAGCTAGTTTCCCTCTTGGTGAAACCCACCTTGTAACTCTGACTGTCCTGGAACTCATGGAGATCCTCCAACCTCATACCTGGATAAGGAGTTTCTTCCAGGTATGAGTCTGCACATGCTATTTCTCTAGCCTGTAATGTGTGCTTTCATCTTCTCAGCAGGGTCTTTCACAGAGCAAGCGTTGTTTCAGTTTGGATAGAGCCTATCTGATCAATTTTTTGCTTATATGATTGCTACAGTCACCTTCTTGTTGCTGGCACAAAGCACCTAACCAAAAAGCTACTTGTGGAAGGAAAGGGTTTATTTTGGCTACAGACTCGAGAGGAGGCTCCATAATGACAGAGGAAAACATGGCATAAGCAGAGGCTGGAAAACATCAGGTGGACAACAGCAACAGAAGAGTGTGTCAAACACTGTCAAGGGGAAGGTGGTTATAACACCCATAAGCCCGCCCCTAACAGCACACCTCTAACAAGGTATCAATTCCCAAATTGTCATCACCTGGTGATCAAGCATTCAGCATGAATAAGTTTATAAGGGTCACCGGAATCAAACCACCACAGTGATTATTTTAAGTGTTTGCATAGCAAGAAAATTAGTCCTATACTTAAAACATTAATTGGAATTCTTTCTCTGATTCATGATACTGTTTCATAGTTTTCTTTTTATGAGGTAATTCTTTCATTGTTTTAACTTAATGTCAGGTTCTAGTGTGTTTTTTCCTAAATCTTAAGATTATATTATTTGGTTTCTATAATTTATTGAATTTTTTTTCAGCTGCCTCAAAAATCTAAGTCTTTACAAAAGATTTTTCAATGATAACATCTAAATACATTGTCTTAAAATGTCTCTTCCTGTAGCATGGTGGCTCACACCTCTAATGCTAATACTCAAGAGGCTAAGGCAGGAGTATCACTGTAAGTTCAAGACCAGCCTGAACTTCATAGTGAATTCCAGGTCAGTCCCCTTCTCAAACAACAACAACAAACACTCAGGGGCTGGAGAGATTGCTCAGTGGTTAGGGCACTTGGCTTCAGTGCCTGATGACCTGCGTTCCATTCCCCAGTGCCCACGTAAAGCCAGATGTGCAAGGTGGCACACACATCTGGAGTGTGGCAGCTGAAGGCCCTGGTGCACCCATTCTGTCTCTCTTCTCTCTCTGCTTATAAATAAATAAATAAAAATATAACTCATTCTCATTCTCATTTCTTCTCTCTCCCTCCATCCCCCACATATCTCACAGCTTCAGCTACCACTTCTAGCTCAGACCTGTATTTTCAGATCCTTCAGACTGGGCATTATCACATGGCAGCCCTTCCACAACTTCCAACTCAAATACCCTCCAAGGAAGCCATTTTTTTTCACTAACAACATCCCCATCAACCGAGATACTGAACTTGCAGCATTGTGTCAACTCTTACCTTTTCTCATATAAGCACATAAATCAGTTATAACTTTCTGACTTTTAGCCTAACCTCTCTGTGGTTCCGATGTTAGTTATCACTAATTTGTGTGGTATCACTGCCCTCTAAATAGTTCCTGGGTCTTATCTCTGTGAAGCCGTCTTGTAGCTTACCATCAATGTTGCCTTTCTAGAGAAAAACCCAAATATGTTAATCTGCTGCCCAGGAATCCTACAATAAATGTGGGCAGGGAAGGAACAGATGAGAGTTTAGGTTGAGGACAGAATTTATTATAACTAGTGCTGTGAGGTCCAAGGTTGTCAGAGTAGCCGCCACCGACCCGAAGGTGCCTGCCTTATGGTTGCTTTGTAAATATGGGAGAAACTTCCAGCATGTGCTCAACATTCTCTCTCCACACTGCTGTTCTGTGCTCAGCAGTGCTGACACTTGCCTGGAATGTGTGAGGTTGAGTCTTATTCCAACAGCAGCATTTTTTAAAAAGTCTTTTTATACAGTAAAGTTCATCATTAATAAAAATTATTAAAAATTAAAAACTCAAAAATATTTTTAGAGGTAGGAGAATCACTGTGAGTTCAAGGTCAGCCTGAAACTACACAGTGAGATCCAGATCAGCCTGGGCCAGAGTGAGAATCTATCTTGAAAAAAAAAGTCATACATAAAAAAATGAATGTAAAATAATAATGTCAAAGGTTAAAAGTTATACATAACCATAGGCAAATAAGAGGTTAAGTTTTGTATAAAAGAATATTATATGCAACTAAATGCAATGTATTTGAAATTTATGTTTACTCAGAAGAATTTGAGTAATAAGACTTTCATAAAAGAACAATTGACTAGATCAATAGTCAAGGAAGAGAAGGAGAATATTTACTATCTGAAACGGAGCGGGGCCTAGCACAAGTTGCTATAAAAAGAGAAAAAATAAACACCCACTCTTCACTTTTAGTCTGCAGGAAAAAAGACAGTTTTAAAACCAACTGTAGAAAGGCTGTTTTTAATACAATAAGCATGTCAAAACCAGGGAGTGGAATGGGGCAGATCTGTTCTTAAATTAATGATTTGAAAATACTATTTCCAAAGAAAATACCTTGACTATAGAAATAAACAAGGGCATTCTATTTTGAATAGAAGCCGTTCTCTTTGGCCTCCAGGAGATGGCAGCATTTCCCCGGGAATTGCTTCTTGCTTTTCCATTCATCAAAGAGCCCTGGAGTCAGGCTGGCCACTGGGGTGGAGGGAGATGCGGTGACGATGTGCTTGGAACCATTCTGCACCTTTGTGCTCTCTCTAACTTCCCAGCCACAAAGAACAGCTCACACAGTGACCCAGAAACAAGCTTCCCTGGGACCACTGTTATAAAGCTCTTCCCCCCACACCATTCACACAGAAGCAATCATTATTTTTAACAATGTTAACTGATGTTAGTTATCACTAATTATTATTAAGTTATTTTTTTGTCTTGTAAATCGGGCAGTGAGGAGTCAATATCAAAAAGCCAGCTCTTGCCCCCTGGACTGTGGAAGGGCCTCTGTAGAGCCTCCTCACCACAATGCTTATCAAGTTGCTCTCCTACTGCACACATCTGGCTTCTCTGCACAACCCAATAACCCAGTGCCTCAGGATGACCTGCAGGTCTGCTCTGCTTCCTTCAAGTACCTTCCATCGTGCTTCCTGGCACCTGCTGACTTCACTCTAGCCACACTGACCTCCTGTTTCTTAATCACAATGGGCTTGTTCTACCTCCTGGATGACTCTGATGTCTACAGGATCCCCTTCTTCATTCAAGTCTCTTTAGGGTGTCTCCTCTTTAGGGGTATCTTCCTTGGTCACTGACTATTCCCGTTCCATCTATAGCTTGCTTTCCACCAAAATTTGAAGACTAAAATTACCTTGGAATTTCTTGTCTGTTTTTCTGTAGCAAACTATAAATTCCAGGGAGAACCGGGACTTCATATTGTTTACTCTTGTCTTCTTAGATCTAGAAAAAATTGCCCAGCACATACCAGGTGCTCAGCAAAGAAATAATGAAGCAAAGTTCAGTCAACTGATACTCTGTTCTCTCTCTCCTGACACACTGTGGGGCAGATACTTGGAAAGTAGTTCTCCAAACCCTAATGAGATCATTTTATTGACAACAAATTGGGACAGTTAACTCCTTCAGGCAAGTTCCATAAACCCCCTCCTCTTGAGTGGGTGGTGTCTCCAACTAGAGTAAACTGGATCCTAAAATTGATTGGTCAAAGATAGACCAACCAACTGTCTCTCTGCTCACCTGAGACAGGGAATACTTGCTGAACTCATCTCCCCACATGGAGTCCTAGGAGAAGGACTTCTAAATTTCTAGGCCTTAGAAAGGTAAGACCTTCCCTCACCCCGGCCTGATGGCTGGAGTGGAGGTAGGGGGCTCAAGATCTTCCCACATGAACCTTTTTCCTCATGATGGGAGCCCTCTGTTATCTTTCCTTCTTCTGCTTGTTTAGCTGAACAGCTTAGATTTTGTTAAACCCTCTCCCATGTGTTCTCTCCACGCTGGTAGCTGGAGACCTCTGTAACTTCCCATTCTCTTTTAAATAAGTCTCCACTATACCTTATCCTCTGGTGGGCTATAATTTTAATTCTTCAACTTTATAGACAAGAATTCAGGTACTCCTTAAGTTCTGAAGTGCATTGGAGTTTCATTGGGTACTATCTGAATTCTAATCTCTAGCTCCCCTGCTACAAAGTCATTGAATTTTTTGACATCAATGATTTTCTATGTCTTTCTTAAAAGGGCACTTTACTTTAAAAATTATTTTATTAAGTTATTTGTGAGACAGAGAGGAGAGAATGGGTGTACCAGGGCCCTTGCCACTGCAAAAATACCCCAGATGCATGCACCTCATTGTGCATCTGGCTTTAAGTGGGTACTAGAGAGTGGAACCTAGCTGGACAGGCTTGTTAATGGCTGAATCATCTCCCCTGCCCGGATATTTGATTTTAAGAAGTCTCTCAAAGATATCACTAAAACAGAACTGGTCAGATAAATGAGCATTTGTATAATTTTACAAAATGGAATTAGCACCAGATTGCACGATCAAAGATTTGTGGAATTAATTCTTAAATGACGTTAATGTTATTGACAAGTTATGCAAGTTACAAAAATAACTTGTTGCTGATGTCAAATGAGTATCTCATTATTAATGATGCTAAGGCATCATTACTTTTCCTGAAAACCAGCTCACAGGCACAGGTTATTCAGGCTGCAAAGAGAAAAGTGTAAATAATTAAAATGTAAGTTCAGTTATGGTTTTGTCAGCATTACAGTTCTTTTTTTGATAATACCAATCGACTGCAACTTGCAACTGGAATTGTGTCCTATATAAGCATGTGGAAGAAATTCTGAAAAGTTCTTGCTGATGTAAAGGCAATTAATTAAATATAATTTCCATCTGTATATGTATGTATATATATGCATGATTATATATATATGTATGTTGTCAGTATATACTGTTCTCACAATATTTGACTCAGTTCTACAACTATATATAAAACCCTAATCAAAACTGTAATAAAAATACTGTGCCTTGAAAGATATTAAAATAATTTCTTTACTTCTTCTTTAGCAATAATTAATAATATTTAAGCTGAGAAATAACAAATATCTTCTTTGAAGTAGAATTACTTATTTACAATACCTTACTGAATATTCCTATCATTTTTGTGTTCATTATATTTTATTTAAAAATCACTTTATTTTGTTCAGGCTTATATCATAAAATATTTACAATTATAATCTGTTAAGTGCTTATGTTATGCTAAGCACCATGCCAAGCACACTCAAGTTACTTGACAATTATTCCTGGACTGGTCTTGCAATCCAGTCGTCCCTTATCATCAATATCAAGGGGAAATGGAGTTTAACTTTGCAAGCACTGGTTTATGAATGAAATTTCTTAAAACAACACATGTATGGAACTATCTGAATTTGCTGACTACAATTTTTAAGGAACAAAAACTTATTCAGCATGACAGATTGAATCAAATTAGAATAACTTGTCTGTGTTGGAGAATAGTGAAGCTCTTTCATGCTTCATCTCCATATAGAATTGTTGGCATTTAATGAAATTACTGTTGACAGCATTGCTCTTAGTGTAATTGCAGAGCCTCAGAATCTAATGCTTGCATGGCTTGCAGTTACTTTTTCAATAAGTGTGACCCGTGTGAATACTGTCTGTGGACTCAGGGGTAGCAAAGTGCTCTAGTATTGATGCCTCTGCCCTCTGTGCTGAAGGTTGCCTTGGTCCAAATAGCCACCCCACTTCTGATGGCCACAGTCTCTGGGTTTTCTGCTTTCTGTTGTTGTGTAAACATTCTGCCCTGATGATTCGATGAGACCGTCTTTGTCATTTTCTCATTTGAGCCCTGTGTCCCAGTGGGGGCCTGAACTATCCTCTGTCTGGAACTCATGGCTAGCCAAGAGTTACATGTGTCTTCACTATAGAGGCTAGGTTAAGGGCAGAGCACTCATGACCATGAAGAACACCAGGCTTAGACTTTCTACTGAAACTCCTGGGAAAGAGAAACTGATTTTGTTTTCTGGGGTTGCTAAGCCCAGAACTCACTTGAGGTCAGCTTGAGAGTGAAGGCAACGTGAGGGAAAGCCAAGCAGAGAGGTGAAGAATAAACTAAGTACATTGTTTGGGCACCTATAGCTCACTTTACATAAAGTCAGTAAAAATCGCTAACATTTAAAATTATTCTAGCTTAGGTTTCATGACTTGGTTTCCATCCTTTACAATCAACAGGACCCTTAATAATTCAGTGGGGAGAGAGTTGCTAAAGTGGCTGTATTTGCCTTCCCAAAGATGTAAAGAGCCATAGGAAGACCTTTCAATAAGTTGGGATAGGTGTGCTTACATATCCCTGAAGATCTCCAAATCAGCTGCAGATTTCTGGAACGGTTTTGAAATTGTCCTTGGCTATTCTTTACCCTTTCCAAATATCTGGAGTGGCAGAGACCAATGATTAACAAAATGCCAATGCTACATTGCCAAAGGAGCTCTGCCAGCATTCTTAGTATGCTACTGAAATATGTACTAATAAGTAGAGAAATATCAGTTGAGGTACCAATCACATGAGTTTGAATTGAGTCTCTCTGTGTTTTACTATTGTGATTGTAGTCAAGTTACTTAATCTCTCAGCCATAGTTGCCTCAGATGTAAAACTGGAATAATTGTCCTGTATAACAAGATTCTCCAAAAAAATTAAAAAATTTATTGTAGAGAACAAATTTGGAATGGTGCCTGGGAATAATAAGTACTCAGATTGCATTGATTAGGATTTTAAAAAAAATATTTATTTATTTGAGAGAGGAGAGAGAGAGAGAGAGAGAGAGAGAGAGAGAGAGAGAGAGAGAGAGAGAGAGAGAAAATATGAGCACACTAGGACCATGATGCATGTACCAACCACTTTGTGTATCTGGCTTTACACAGGTACTGGGGAATCAAACCTGGGCCATCAGGCTTTATATGCAAGTGACTTTGAACACTGAGCCATCTCTCCAGCCCACTGGTTAGGACTTTTATCCCCTGTCAATTTTCAGACATTTTGGTCTTGGAAAGGAATCCCAGATTCCCTCAGAATCTGCTTCTCCAGCCAAAGTGGGACATGGATCTCATGGCTAAGGGCACAGATATGACTAGACTTTCAGTTCTGTGGAGTAACAGTTAATACAGAGAGCCAACAGAGTGGGACTGCTCTCTCAGGGCTGTGCTCAACCCTGAAGCAGTTTTCAGTTTTATATGCTCACTTAGACCAGTTTGCATGATGAGAAATCAATGGAAAGAGAACTGTTGGCAAGAAATGTTCTTGGTAAAAAGAAGACATTTTCTTTAACTGCATTTGCCTTTAAACATTATTACTGAAAATTTTGCCTGGAAAGATGTGATTACAGTATTACAAGGAAGATATTGTTATTTGTATAACACCCTTCATTCAGCTCTCCAGAAGCAAAAATATGCATGGTTTGTATAAGTGTAACCACATGTAATATTGCAGAACTAAGAAAAAACGATGTCACATCTGAAATTAGTCAGGAAATAAGCAAAAGGTTGATAACTTTTAAAACTGTTCTGTTTTGGGCAGTATTGTACAATGTAAGTTTCTGTTATAGGAAAAACATAAGAAAACGTAAATAAAGCATTCAATAATTGAATGAAGTTTTGTGTTGCATTAACTGATCTTAGTTACAAACAAGCAGTTATACACATCTTTCAAGTCATGGTTGCTTTCAGGACTTTTTCTGCATCCTTTGTGATTGTCTGACTGCTACCACCTTTCATAGTTCTCAGAGTGTCCAGAAGCTTCTTCTTTAAAAACACCTTTATTATCCATAATTAGATACATTGTATGAACAAATCTTATGATAGTACCCCCATTTCCCTCTTCCCTACCACCAATCCACTGGGGATCCTCCTCGTTGGGCATAATGGATTTTAGTCCATGGGGTAGGGGGTTATGAATTGCTCTAGAGGTTAGCTTCTTGCTTCTAATATGCAGTAGAGATTGAAACTAGATTTTCTCTAAAACAAAGCTAAATGAAAAGAAAAACTAATTAGCATCTTGGTGAGAGAGTTGTCCAATGGTGAATTGGGTGACCTTAGTATAGGGTTTGGTTTTTTTCCCCACCCCAGGCATTCACAGGCAGCCTTGCTTCCTCGAGTTTTCTCAACCAAATCTGTGTGAGGATGTGATCTTTAGCTAAGTGATGTGCTTTCATGACAGATTCCATTCGTCAGGACTTTCAATGTAGCTAATATGTATGCTTGCAAGTGATTTATTGTTCCTTGTTCATGACTTCCCACAGAAGTGTCTAATGACAGTGGGGGAAAATCCAGCTTCTCTATTTTGTACTGGTAGCTGTTTTAAACTGGTCCTCTCCCTTTTCTAGTTAACTGAAGACAATAACTGTTCTCATCACTGTCTTCCAACTCTATCTTTCTTACCCTTGCCCAAATGCAATATTTTAACATGCTAACTGTGAATAGAGGTCCATTTTCCAACTCTCCAATGTTCTTAGAGTTTCTAAGTCTTGCCATGTATCAATGTTCCCATGACTCTATGTCTGGGTCATGGGAATCTCTCCCCATTTTAATGTCCTGTAACTACATTGTCTTTTTATTTTTAACCACAACTTATTCTCCTATTTGGGTGTGTGTATGCTTGATTTGCTTTTATCTGCTCTGAGAAAATATAGGGCCTCCCTCCATCCACAGAAAAATATTATTGCTATTATTTTATTTTGTTCTGTTATCATTGTGATGGTTAAGTTTATTTGTCAACTTGACCTATGTAATAATCCTTATAATCTTGAGCGGGTCTCTGAGCTTGCCTGCAGGAAGGATTGACAAATTCCTTTTGGGATTTTGGGAAAGGGAGGAGTTCCCTTCTCCAGAGTGAGCCCTTCCCCACAGTGGGTAGGCCTTCCAGAAGGGGACTAAATATAAGGAAGCTTGAGGGGAAGGAAACTGTCTTCCTTCCTCTCCCGGTTGCTGGTGCTTGATCATGACTTGCATTTGTATCCAGCTCTCCTATCCTTTCCTTGTCCTCACATCGTGGACTGAAGAGCTGCCACTCCCCAGGGAGCCATCAGGCCTTCTGGGCTGGATTGGGACTGCTGAGACATCCAGCCACGTGGGCTGAACAGCTACTGGTTTCCTCACCTGTGGGCCTGCAGACTGCTATTGTTTGACTGTCATAAGCTACCCCAATAAATTCCCTTTTATTATAATCCATTCTATCAACTCTGTTTCCTCTAGAGAACCCTGACTAATACAATCATCTTTTATTTTTACTATTTTTAATGCATATGTATATGCATGTTCGTGTGTGTGTGTGTCAGGGGGGTATATTAACATGTGTTCTGAGGCCAGAGGACAACCTTTGGTGTTTCTCTCAGGTACACTGGCCACCTCTTTTGGGAGAGGGTCTCTCATTGGCCTACAGCTCACCAATTAAGTTAGACTGACTAGCCAGGAAGCCCAAAGGATCCTCCTGTCTCTACCTCTCCAGCAATGGGATTACAGGTATGTGTCACCAAACTGGCATTTTCATGTGGGTACTGGGAATCTGACTTATTTCTTCATGCTTGTGAGGAAGCACTTCACTCACTCACCTATCATCCTTTCTTAAGTCTTGCTCAACCAGGGATGGAAGTGTGCCACAGGATGCTAGTGACTTAAGCAGAATTGTTTGTCCTTTGCTGGAGAGGCTGCTCAGTGGCTAAGGTGCTTACCTGCAAAGCCTAACACCCTGGGTTCAATTTCACAGTACCTAAGTGAGCTAGGTACATAAGGTGGCAAATGCATCTGGAGTTAATTTTCAGTGGCTGGGGGCTCTGGTGTACCCCATTCTCCCTCTCTCCTTATTTGTAGACATTGATGTTTCTCCTTAGACAAGCTACTGTGTAAAAATTTGTCTGGATATTGTCAGGTTGCACAAGAGTGGATAGGACTTATGTATATCTGTGCCCAGATACAAAGGAAACATGATTCAAAGATTGAGCTGCATACAGGGTAGTTGAGACAACAGTTCACCTGTCATATTAAGTCCATTCACAGATTGTCTTTGCAGACACAAGTTTTCTTGTGTTAGACATATTGTGGGCTGTGTAGATGGCTCAGCAGGTAAAGGAACCTGCTTGCAAACCCTGCTGGCCCAAGTTCAATTTTTCAGTGACCATGTAAAGCCAGGTGCACAAATGGGCACATGATTCCGGAGTTCATTTGCAATGGCAAGAAGCCCTGGAACACCCATTCTCAGTCTCTCCTTGAAAATAAATAAAAACACTTTTAAAAAAGATATATTACATAGATATATTATACAACTAAATAAAAACACTTTTAAAAAAGATATATTCTGTGACTCACATAGCTCTTTAACTGTGGGACTTTTATATTTCCAAGTTCACAAAATGTATTTTTCTAATTCAATTTATCCCATCTCAGTCCTAATGTTTTGTAAGAGGATATCTTTTCCAATATATTTCTTCTCTGTTGTGCAGCTACCTTGATGGGAAATGTGTTCTTTGTGTATGTGCATATCCAGATGACGGTTATAATTTAACCATTTATTAATGAGTCACAAAATCCTTTGGGTTGTCTTGAGGCCCTTCATTGACAATGATTAGAAATTAATAAAATCCTTCCTAAAAATAAAATGTGTATCACTAATGGGATGTACCATCAAATTTCATTTAATCATCCCTAGACTCAAGGTGTCTGAGTTTTCTGATTAAAACAGAACGCTAGTGATGTCATGTTTGAGCCTCACTTCAGACCAATTAATTAGATGAGTTTTCTGCTGAGGACATTTCACCTCTTGTTCAGGGTAGGCAGACATTTCAGTGATCTCTCTGCTTCACCAGGAGCAGAGTTTCAGAGCTATGCAGGAGGTTTCAAATTGAAGAGCTCTCATTTCTATAAAGGCCAGGTCAGTTATGTCAAACCACAGTTATTTTTTTCTTTCCAAATACTCTCAGAAAATTAAAGATGATTTTGTGTTCAATTTTATGTTGACCTAGAAACTTCTTTCTGGTAACTAACTAGCTAAACATCCTTCCCCAAAGCTTATTACAAAGAGGAGTTAATTACAGGTCTGACTGGCTATATACAAAGCTGACACACATACCATTTTAAAAGCTTTCTATTGGCAGAAAAATGCTTTCTTGACTGCAATTATATCGAATTGCTAGTGGTGATCCCCCAAAGATGGCTAATAACAGGTCTGATTGCAGTGGGTGGTCTTACTGAGGCTGTACCCTTGACTTTAGTTCACGTTTTTCAATGGAGAGATTGGATTTTAATTAGGTAAAACTTCTTTACGTGATACACTTGTTATAATTAAAAACTACATTTTATGACTCAAAGAACAAATTATTTAATATTTACTGTGTTTTATATTCAAAATACAACTGGAGTTCATCTTCGGTGGCTGGAGGCCCTGGCTTTCCCATTCTCTCTCTCTCTCTCTCTCTCTCTCTCTCTCTCTCTCTCTCTCTCTCTCTCTCTCTCATACTTGGTCTCAAATAAATAAATAAAAATATTTTTAAAATATACAAAAAACAATTTAACTCTGACTTCAGGCAGGTCCCCCAATACCTACCAATTCAGTACAAACTCTATCCAGACCTGATCCCCCCAACCTCTACTGATCACTATCATACTTCATCTTTCGTTTACTTCTCAGCTGCAGAAAAGTTTCTGCCTGGCACCTGCCTCTGAGCCTTTCCCTACCATGGATTGGGAAATAGCTTGTTGTGTTGTGCAAATAGCACTTATGTTCCAGTTATTGCCATGTTTCTTAAATAATTTTCAATTTTAAAATCTAAATTCAATTAGTGACCCTCACTAAATAGTGTACCTGTGGTTTTTTTCATATTTATTGCCAACAGTTAGATACATTGATTCTGTGAGTTGTCTCCCTTTCTCTCTGATTATTTGTTCTGGTCTCATTTTTGGGTGCTCCTCTTCTGTATTCTGTTCTTCCATCCTTCTAGTTTTGAGCCTCTGCTTGTCCATCCCTTCCTTTCCTCAGCCCACCTCTTCTTTTTTATTGTAATCTGTACACAGTCCCTATGTGAATCATTGAAACCCATGGTTTCAGATACAGTGATGGTTCATAAACATTCCTTAGTATAAGGAATAAACTCAGGAAGATGTAATAAGCTGAACACCTACATGTTGGTGTCCCATCTGAACTACACACATAGCTTGTCATTAACTGAAGTTGGGGCTGGGAAGATGGCTCAGTGTTTAAAGGCACTTGTTGCTAAGTGTGATGGTTAGGTTTTGTTGTCAACTTGACCTTTTTAGTAACTCTTGGATGGGTCTCTGAGGATGTTCACAGGAAGGCAGCCTCTCAGTAGGGGGCAGGATGTAAAGAAGCTCAAAGAAGCTAGAAGTAAGCATCCTTTCCTGTGTAGGCAGTGCAGGAAGAAATTCCAGAGACTCGGGAAGCCATTAAGTCTGGGATAGAATTGCAAGACCCCACCCTAGGGCTATATAAAGGGGAAGAAATTCTCTCCTTTGCTCTCCTGTTTGCTGTTGTGTGGTGTTGGTGATGGGTTTTTCTCTCTGCTCGGACCTGTGAAAGAGGACCAGCCTCTTACACTTTTATGGGACTTTCCCTGGATCTGTAGCTTAAATAAATCATTTCCTCCCATAAACTGTGCCTGGTTCGAAGATTCATCCCAGCGGCATGTGGCTGACTGTGACACTAAGCCTAGATTCAGTTCTTCAGCAACCCACGTAAGCCAAAAAGTGTCACAAGTGTCTAGCATTCTTTTTCAGTGTTAAGAGGCATGTGTGCAGAAACACACATGTACAAACAAATCCCCTTTTCCACTTGACTTTGGCTAAAAGAATTTGGAAGGGTAGTTAGGACTTTTCCTTCCCCTCTCTCCCAATAGTGATTCTGTCTCCAGTCCTGTAGGTTTAAACTCTGGGATCTGACTAGTCTTTTTTAGAACTTCTCCATCACTGGCAGTCCTGGTTTTCAGGATGATTGCCAACCCATATACTGGGCCAGTTGGGTTTTTCTAAATAAATTATCCTTTGAGTTATCAATTGGTAAAATACAAAACTGCTCAAGTCTCTCTTCTTTTTAGGGCTATTCTCCACCTACTGTAGGAGATATATGTCACTTGGGTCAACAGAATAGTAATTAAAAAAAATAGGTGCTAACAATGAGAAATTTGATACTCTCTGGAAGCCCAGATTTCTGGCTTATCCTGAGAAGTGATGCAGATCGGACTTCTATGTATCTACGATCAGCCCATGTCTCAGAGTGGCCTGCATGTGTTCTCCAGTCCAGTCAGTGGCCTCTGATTCCTACTGGCCTGCTCCCAGCTGCATGCTCTCATCCTCACGACTGCCTGATGCCTAGAGACAAACTCTCCAACACGAAAATCTAAAATCTCTTCTTCTTCACAACTCTC
>PVHP010009233.1:0-14814 GCA_004024765.1 Zapus hudsonius
ATATGCAAATTACTTAAGATTTCATGATTTACGCAGCCAGACCTGCTGTCCTCGCAGTGGACAGGAAGCCGACTGGAGGAAGACCAAGACCGTAAACCCTTCAATGATGTCACTTCCTTCCACTGGCCCGCCTCTTAAAGGGCCAGTGCTCCCCACATTTAAGAAATATATTTTGTAATTAAAATATATTTTTGCGTATTTTAATTTTAATTGTTTTCATGTAATTGGTCCCCAATGTCGGGGTCCTCAGAGGCCCCGAGTGGAAACCGGGGTGTCTTATACACTTGTCATGCCTATTTGTGGTCACGAAAAGGGGTGCGCTTCTTTGAGGAGCCAGCGCGCACACGGTTCTGTTCCACGTGAGCGGGCTCTCCCTGCCCTTCCCGAGCCTGCTCCTGGTCATGAGGGGCTCTCCTAGCTCCTCGTCCTCTGGGGTCAGGATCCTGGCTCCCAGAGGGCATGCTTGGTGGAGAAAGAGACAGGGATGCCTCCGGGCCCAGCTCTGTGGCCTCATTCAGTTTCCAGCTAAACATAAAAACAGGGCTCAGAAGATGGATCAGCGGCTAAAGACACTGCAGAGCCTGATTCCCCAGGACCCACGTACACAGATGCACAAGGTGGTGCATGCACTTGGAGTGAGTTCCCATTCTCTCTCTCTCTCTCTCTCTCTCTCCTCGCAAATTTTTTTTGGGGGGTGGTTTTCCAGGTAGGTCTCGCTCTAGCCCAGGCTGACCTGGAATTCACTATGAAGTCTCAGGGTGGCCTTGAACTTGGGTGATCCTCCTACTTCTGCTGGGATTAAAGGTGTGTGCCGCCATGCCCGACTTCTAAATAAAATATTTTTAGAAATAAAGAATAAACAAATGCAACTTAAAATAGGATTAGTGTCTTCTTACGAGCTCACTAGGATGAGGGTGATGAGGCTACTCTAGGTTAGGGTTGTAAAGGCTTGTGTGAGGAGGGGGTGTTCAAGGGTTTTCTTGTCGCTGTTTGAAGCCAGGTCTCACTCTAACCTGGGATCAGTGTCTTCTTAAGAGCCTGATCCAGTTAAACAGGAGACCAATGCGGGGATTTGGGATTTAGCTCAGCGAGAGATGTGGAGGAATCAAATGATTCTACAGGGGTTTTAAATACCATTCTGGTTCCTTCGGAAGGGCAGGAATGAGCCTGGAACCAGATGGGAGCTAAGGAGGCCAGTGGACTAGCCTTTTATTTTGAGCTTCTAAGAGCAAAAGAACACTAAGGACATAGGGTTTCCTCGGGAAGGGGAAGGGGGAAGGGGTCCAACGTTCCCTGGATGCGCTTTGAGCCACAGCACCGTCCTGGGCTGCTTGCTGCCTGGCCCAGAAACTCAGGTTGAATTTAGACACGAAAGCCAATAATCGGTCAAGCAACAAAAAAATGACTGTCCAGGTAATAGATATAAAAACATTGAGAAAGTCTCACTTTTCAAAGTGGCTTTATGTCAACTAGTTATGACTAGTCATTTGACTCTTGGTAGACTGAGTTCACCAATATTTTCTGTAACAGTGTGGAATCATTGTATATCACACACGTGTGTGTGTGTGTGTGTGTTTATATACTTTATGCATTCACATGAATTGAAAACAAGCACACAGTATAGATTCTAAATACCTATTTTAATATTTCAGCACCCTTGAAATGTAAATAAAGGAAGTGTTGGGTTTTCATAAAGAGAGTACATAGGTTTATAAATAAGTCTGAGATGAAGGTTGAAAATGGTCAAGCCACAGACAGCTCTAAAAGGAACACATTCTTAGCACCTCAGATGTTAAAAATAAAATACATGATTTTGCTCCCAAATCCTGAATGGTAGCGATCCTCTGCCACACCTACCCCTCTACTGAGTTTTCTCAGGCGTAAGTGGAGTCTTCCAGGGGAAAGGCTGCCAAGGTTGGTTCCCTTTTGGGTAATTAGACCTTCCCACTTTAGCTTGAGTCTGCAGGGAGAGTCAGTTCTCCGGGGAATGGCGGGAAACTCAGTTATTCCCTTGAAGGGGTTGAAGACATGCACACAGCTTCCAGAGCCTTCTAATACTGCCCCAAGTCCTCTGAGACAAATACCCACAGGAAGGGGACTCTGGATACCACCTTTATTTTTATTCCCCAAGGGTTGGCCCTGTACTTACCACAGAGTGGAAGGGCTAGGAGAGTAACCAAATGGCAGAATTTAAAACCATATTCTTTGTATCCACATGCAATTTGAATATTATATTTATTTATTTATGAGACAGAGAAAGAGAGAGAGAAAGAAGGTGCGCATAAACACTCCAGGGCCTCCTGCCTCTGCAAACAAACTCCTGATGCATGAGATCTGTTGTGTATCTGCTTGACCTGGGTGCTTGGGAATCAAATCTAAGCTGTCAAGCTTTGCAAGCAAGTGCCTTAACCACTGAGGCATTTCTCCAGCAACCCCCCCCCCCCACCACCACATGCAATGTGATAGTCTGAGCATGGACCAAGGAAAATCCTCTGGCAGAATACACATTACTGTAGAACATCATTTGAGAAATGGACCCAGGATTCCCCAACATTATGCTTTCTGGGTTCTACACGAGCCGTTCCCTATTACTCTCTGTTCTCTTTCTGCCCAGTCTCCCCTCACTTGCTCTGCTTCAGCCACTCGCTCCTCCCTCTTTTCCTGAAAAGTAAATATATTTCTACCTTGCAGCCTTCACATTTTCAGCCTGATAAGAATATTCTTTTCTTAGAGCTTAACTCCTTCAAGTCTTGCTACTCATGTCATTTAAAAAAAAATTATTTGCAAGCAGAGGGAGTCAGAGAGAAGAGAGAGAGACAGAGAGAATGGGCACGTCAGAGCCTCTAGCCACTGCTCGTGAACTCCAAATGCATGGACCACTTTATGCATCTGGCTTTACGTGGGTACTGGGGGATTGAACCAGGGTTGGTAGGCATTGCAGGCAAGTGTCTTAACCACTGAACCATCTCTCCAGCCCTTCTGGTTATTTTTGAAGATCTGTCCTTTCGGCCTTAAAAATAAAAAGCTCCGTACATAAAGACAATAGGCCATGATCATCATCCCCTCCCCTAGTCCTTCTCCCCTCTTGGATCCCCCTCCATTAACTCCCTTCTTCTTTCCAATAAGTCTCTCTACTATTTGGATGTCATCATTTTTCTGCTCCAATTAAGCAGGTCTTGTGTGGGTTGTGTCAGCCACTGTGAGGTCATGAATACTGTGGCCACTTTGTGTCTGGATGACAGCATTGCAAAGCCCTGCTTCCCTTCTTTTGGCTCTTACATTCTTTCCATCACCTCTTCCACAATAAGACCTACCTTTTCTAACCTCATTTAATATTACATGTTTCCCTGTCACCACCTACACTTGCCATATCCAAAATGAACCTCTTTTTTTAATTGTCTATGAGTTACATTATTTAATGGGCAAACAATAAGTTGTTATCCCCAGTTCTCCAATGCCCCTCTTCCCCATCCCCAGTCAGCTGGATATCCTCCTCCGTGGGTCATCCGGATCAGTCCTTGGGGCTGGGGACCATGGATAGCCTAGGAGTCAGCCCGGTTCCTCTGGCCCTAGTGTGTTGTTACCGAGGGTGGCCATGTCTCTGGATATTCTCCCCCACCATGGCTCTCACAATCTTTCCGCCGCCTCTTCCGCTCAGTTCCCTGAGTTGTGGTGGGTATTAAGGCTGTTTTATTGTTGAGAACTTAGGGGTCTCTGTACTTCTGCTTTAGGCTGTGTCGAAAATCATTGGTGTCTGTCTCACTGGCTTATCCTGTGTTGACTGATTGGCTGTGACTATGGGTCACTTGTTTATCCCATCATTCTCTTCGGGGTTCCATATGGATCCTCCACGGTAGGTCTGGGGTGGCTCATCTCTTGCTAGGATGTCAGCTATTGGCCTGCAGTTCGTTGGTAGGGTTGGATGAGCCACAGCTCTCTCGCTGCATTCTGAACATATTTTTATTTATTTATTTGCAAGCAGAGAAAGACAGACACACGCTTTTTTATTCACTCACTTGATATATGTTATCACCTTCCTTGACCCATTTTGAGAAAAATAATAATAATTTCAAATTCCTCATCTATGTAAAACCAGAGTAGTTTATTTTTATTTTTATTTTATTTCTTACTGAGCCACTCCTGAGCGCTGGGCACGATACTGTTTCTCTGTACGAATGAAGCTCACAATGCCTCAGTGACAGTGATGTTGTCAATCACCCACTTTATAAGGGAGACAAGGAAAGTCCCAAGAAGTTATTTGACTCTCAAACTCGCAATTTGCCTTGCTAGGAAGTGGAAGACTACAAGCTGCAACTCAATATGATAATTCAGAATTTCCACTTCTACAAAATATATTTAATACCTGGGAAAAGCTAACAGTCACCACTAAATCACCAACTGTTGTGGTCAGCTTTCTAGTTGCTGCGCAGAAAGAACCCAAACAAAGCGGCTTGTGGAGGAATAGGTTTATTTGGCTTACGGACTCAAGGGGAGACTCCATTCTGGCAGGGAAAATGATGGCATGAGCAGAGGGCTGGACATCACCTCCGCCACAGCACTGCAAACAGTGGCAGGAAGGTGTGCCAAACACTGGCAAGGGGAAGCTGGCTTATAACCCCATAAGCCCGCCCCTGACAACACAGCTTCATCAAGGTTGTAAAATCCAAACTGCCATCAGCTGAGGATCTATCTATCAGAACACATTCAATTGTTGGTGGGGGACACCTGGATCAAACCATGACAGTCCGCCCCTGGCCCCCACAAACTAATAATCATACAAGATATAAACACAATATGTTCAGCTCAACTCTTAAATCCCCGCAGCTTTCAACTAAGCCATAATACCAAAAATAAACCCATAATGGCACAGAACATTCACAATGCAAAACATGAGGCACAGGAAAAACAGATTGACCAATACAATACAAGATTTTAAACAAACAGGGCACCATCAATCTCTAACTCCAAGCTCAATGATTCTAACCAATAACACAAGTCTCTTGGAGAGTCAATTCCGCCCCTCCAGCTTGGCTACTCACAGTCCAGGAAAACGTCATCCGGTGCTGGCAGCTCGCCTTGGCACCCATCCATAGTCCTGGAATTCTTTGGGTCTCCATTGCAACCCACAGTTCATCCTCATGGCTCCATCGGGCTCCATGCAGGCAACCTTGCACACCTGCTTCACACACCGATGGCCATTTTTCGAAAACAAAACTGTGTTGCAAATCCAATGACCCTCTCTTCTTCCATTTGCCATACTCCACAGAACCAGGTGGGCTACCAACTTGTTAATCCAGGGGGGATCAAAGCATTCAGGCCCCTTATTTCAAAGAGTCCGCATTCTTGCTGTTGTTCCAATGCAGACCAGCTGGCCCAATTTCAGTGGTTGTAATCTCTCAAACAATTGCAGGTGAACGGGCAGCAGTTTCGACCCAAAGATCTTTCTTTCTGTGCCATCTCCTTCTGCTCACACCAGTCCATCTTTACGTAACACAACCCTGCACAGGTTCCCAGGACATAGGCAGGCAGAACACAGTAAGCCTCACACGCAAACTGCTTCTGGCACAGTCCTGACTAAGTTCTTTCTCCCCCTCGTAAGCCAAACCTCACAGTCCATAGTTCTCAATACATTCAGGTCTTTTAACTCTGATCATCACGCTGTACTCACAACACTGCGAGGCACCTCTTAGGCCGGGAGTTCAAATCCTTCCACATTCCTCCTGTAGATCACTTCCAGAAAACCAAAGCCACAAGACCAGGGTTCTAGCAGCAACAGATGACCCCACATCCTGGTACCAAACTGTTGCAGTCAGCTTTCTAGTTGCTGCGCAGAAAGAACCCAAACAAAAGTGGCTTGTGGAGGAATGGGTTTATTTGGCTTACGGACTTGAGGGGAGACTCCATTCTGGCAGGGAAAACGATGGCAGAGGGCTGGACATCACCTCTGCCACAGCACTGCAAACAGAGACAGGAAGGTGTGCCAAACACCGACAAGGGGAAGCTGGCTTATAACCCCATAAGCTCGCCCCCAACAACACAGCTTCATCGAGGTTGTAAAATCCAAACTGCCATCAGCTGAGGATCTATCTATCAGAACACATTCAATTGTTTGTGGGGGACACCTGGATCAAACCATGACACCAACCAAGGAGCAAGTGTGTTTGCTACTCAGTTCTCCAGAGAGACATACATACCATGCTGGCTCTTTCTGGAAGTTTCTTTTATCTTTTGTGTCTGGTGCCATACACAACTGCATTAAATAAGTGCTTTGCTGAATGTCTACAAGTGGCAGAAAATGGGCTGGCTTCCGTTGGAAAAATGAGGTAAGTACGAAAAACAAATGTAGGGGCTGGAGAGATGGCTCACGAGTTCAGGTGCTTGCCTGCAAAGTCTAAGGACCTGAGTTTGATTCCCCAGTTCCCACATACGACTGGTGCACAAAGTGGCACATGCATCTGGAGTCAGTTTGCAGTGGCTGGAGGCCCTGGTACACCCATTCTCCCTCTCTTGTCTCTCTTCTCTCTCTGCTATATATATGTGTGTGTGTATGTATATATACATATATGTACATATATATATATATATGTCCCTACATTTATATAACACATTTCTTATTGAACTAAAATTCCTGGTAATCTGTATCTGTGGTGGTATGAAGGTAAAATGCCCCTCCCCCCAACCAGGCTCCTGTGTTTGAACACTTGATCCTCAGCAGGTAGTGCTGTTCTGGAAGGTTATGGGACCTTCAGGAGGTAGAGCCTTGCTGGAGGAAGTATGTCACTAGCTAGAGTCAGGCCTTTCCTGTAATATCCTGGCTCCAAGTCCCGTTTCCTGTCTGCTTTCTGACTGGTGAAGTGTGACACCCCCCTGCCATTCTTTCTTGCCACCATGAAACCGGAAGACCAGTTAAACCCTTTTCCTTTCACGAAGTGCTTCTTTCTGGCTGGGTTTTTTATCCCATCAATGAGAAAGTTGCTGATACCATGTACATGAAGTTAAAATATGTATAACCTCTAAGTATGCCTCTCATTTCTAGAATAATCCAAAGTACTCACAAATAATTATGTAAAGCAACTTTTGTCAAAACATTATTTGCAATGGCGACAAAATAGAAACAACAGCTTGGTCCAATCGTGCGGAATGTCATTACCTTGGAATATAGTAATCAACCAGAACCATGCTTTTAAATGCCTTGTCTAGTGTAAGCTTTCTTTTTATAGTGTTAAATTAGAAAAGTAAACTGTAAAAATCTGTTTGATATGCTCTTCAGAGCATAAAAATATGTATATCACATTATTTACATATAGCAGAGCAAGCCAGATGAAAGTGACATTTTATAGGTCAAAATAATCAAATACCAATAATTTCAGAGTGGAAACAAATCTGAAATAGTAATGGTTATGATTTCTAGATAGTGAGAATACCAGCAATTTTTATTTTCCTTATGGTTTTGCATTTTCCAGTTTTCAACATTGTACACAGAACATTTTTCTAATAAAAGTCATCAGAAAACAAAAAGGGTGAGTGTGTCCCTTTCAGCCACGTTTCTGAATCATGATGATCCATGTCCTTTGCTGAGTCCTGCAATGTAGCCATGGACTGTTCATCCATAATGTACACACTGCAGGAGATGCTGGGCTCAGAACAGCATTTCCACACAGTGTTCTGAAGCTGGCTTGGCTCAGTGCTTCGTGCAAATGGTCGTGCAAATGGTAATGACTCTTTCTGTATCGACTGCTTAGAGACAGGTTTCTAAGACGTGGCTCATGCTTCCAAGAAAGATGCATGAGTTTCTTATTGATGAACTCAACTCCTTGCAAAGCATTTTTGAGAACAATTTTTTTTTTTGGACTGAAAGAAAAATGTGTTAGAAAGTTCTAGTTCGAGGCAAGTGGAGAGAGCTCTTACATGCTGAAAAGTGTGTCTTTCTGAAACAACATTGTCAGTCCTTTATCTGTCATTGCTGACTGATGAACTAGCAGTTAGGAAGCTGTTAATATTGTCAGGAACAATGGGGAAGATTAAATAATTAAATGAATAAGTTATTGTTTTCAAAATTTTATGTATAACTAAGGTTGGGAATTATTTTTATATTTTTATTTGTTTGCAAGCAGAGAGAGACAAAGAGAGACAGACAGAATGGATGCGCCCAGGCCTCTAGCCACTGTTGAACGAATGACAGACACCTGCGCTACTTTGTACATCAGGCTTTATGTGGGCACTGGGGAATCAAACCCATGTCGTTAGGCTTTGCAGGCAAATGCCTTAACCGCTGAGCCATCTCTTCAGCCCTGTGAAGACGTTGGCATTTTCATACCAACTTGGTTTTGTAGGTTCTCCTCCCCCATTCCATCTCACATTCTCCACTTGCACCCTTCCACCCCCAGGAGTATCTTTTCTACCTTCACGTCTCATATATTCTATTCCTTCCCCACCTGCTTTTCCCTCATGGCCTCCTTTCTAGTTTCATGATGTAAACCTGGACTCCTTCCCACATAAACACACATGGATAAAAATTAGAAGCTGGAGGGCTGGAGAGATGGCTTATCGGTTAAGGCACTGGTCTGCAGTGCCTAAGGCAATGGGTTTGATTCCCCAGTACCCACATATGCCAGACCCACAGGGTGGTGGCCCCGGTGTGCGTGCTCGCTCTCTCTCTCTCTCTCTCTCTCTCTCTCTCTCTCTCTCTCTCTCTCTCTCTCTCTCTCTCTGCTTGAAAATGAATAAATAAAATATTTTTTAAAAAATAGAAGCTGGGATTCACATATGAGAGAAGACTTGTGGTATTTTTCTTTCTGAGTTGGAGAGACCTCACTTAATAATAACTTTGTGAATCCATCTATTTTCCTGCAAATGTTATAGTTTCATTTTTCTTTTAACTGAATAAAATTCCTTTGTGGATATGTACTACATTTTCATGATCCATTCATCTTTTGGTGGAAATCTAGGTTTATTAAATTTCCGTAGGGCTGGGGAGACAGCTCAGCAGTTAAGGCACTTGCTGGCAGAGCCTAACTGCCCGAGTTCAATCCCCAGTACCCACATAAAGCCTGATACACAAAGTAGTGCATGCATCTGGAGTCTATTTAATTTTTTTTAAAGGGCTGGAGAGATGGCTCAGCAGTTAAGGCACTTGCCTCCAGTGCCTAAGGCCCCGGGGTTCAATTCCCCAGGACCCACATAAGCCAGACCCACAAGGTGTGGCCCTGGTTGGTTCATTCTCTCTCTCTCTCTCTCTCTCTCTCTCTCTCTCTCTCTCTCTCTCTCTCTCTCTCCCCCCCCCATCTCTCTGCTTGAAAATGAATAAATAAAATATTTTTTAAAAAAAATTTCCTTGAAGTTGCTGGGTATATAGTCTTATTAAATTTCCTTGCTATTATAAATAGAAAAGCAACTAAACATCTAAGCGCATTGCCTGTGTCGGAGGTAGGAGGATGCCCAGGAGTGGGGTAGCGGGATTATACGGTAGTGCCATTTTTCATCTTTTGAGAGACCCCAACATTGGCTTGCACAGGGCCTGCGTGGGTTTCCAGTCCCCCACCAGTGCACAGGGCTTCTCTTTGCCCACATCCTCGCCAGCATTTGTCCTCTCTTGATTTCTTAATGACACCCGTTCTAGAGACTGAATGAAACGGAGTATCAAAGTAGTTAAATACTCTAAAAATATTGACTGGACACTTAGGTTTCTTTTTTAAGAACTGTCCATTTAGTGACCCATTTGGTAAGGGTTTTTGTTTAATGTTTGTACTTCTTTAGATTTTATAGATATTAGTCACCTTCTAAAGTATAGCTAGCAAAGATTTTCTCTCGTTCCATAGGTCGCCTTCTAGATTTTCTGATAGTTTGCTATTCAGCTGCCATTTATTTATTTATTTATTTATTCATTCGTTTATTTATTTATTTGTTTATATATTTAGAGGCAGGGTCTCACTGTAGCCCAGGTTGACCTACAACTCACTCTGTAGCCTAGGCTGGCCTTGAACTCATGATGATTCTCCAACTTCAGCCCCTTGAGTGCTGGGATTAAAGGCATGAACCACCACATCTGGCTTCAGGAGATTTAATTTCATGTAATCCCATTCTTCAATTCTTGAGGTTATTTCCTATGGCACTGGAGTTCTCACCTATGCTTTTCTCTTGTCCTTCCCCTTTGTTTTCCTCTAGTAATCTAAGTGTTTCTAATCTTAAATGAAAGGATCAGAAGCATGTGGAGTGGATTTTTGTATAGGTAGAGTGATAGATATTTATTTGGTCAATCCAGCAACATGGAAGATCTTTCCAACATCTTGTGTCTTCTTCAACTTCCTTTTGCAAGGTCTCAAAGGTTTTGTGATAGAGCTTCTTTCACCTTCTTGGTTATGTTTATTCCTGGGTGTTTTTCAATCTATTGTGGATGGGATATTTTACCAATTGCTTTCTCAGCAAGTGAATTGCTGGGTACAGATAGATACTGATTTGTGTACATTGATTTTATATCCTATAACTTTACTGAAAGTGTTTAGCAGATTTAAAAGTTTTCTACTGGGTTCTATAGGGTCTTTTAAGCACTAAATCATGTCATTTGAAATTAGTGGTAATTTGACTTTTTTCTTTTCTTTGAAGGCATATGGAACTTTGTCAAATGCCTTTTCTGTTCTTCTAAAAAATACTTTAATTAATTATTAATTTGCAAGGAGAGAGAAAGGGGGGCACACCAGGCCCTCTAGCCTCTGGAAACAAACTCCAGATGCATGTGCCCCTTTGTGCATCGGACTTTATGTGGGTACTGGGGACTAGAACCCAGGTCATTGGGCTTTGCAGGCAAGTGTCTTAAACCTCTGAGTCATCTCCCCAGCCTCTGCCTTTTCTTTATCTATTGAGATGATCATGCAATTTCTGTCCTGAAATATGTTTATATGATGTGGTACATTTATTGATTTGTGTACATTAAGCCAAACTTGTATCCCTGGAATGAAACTAACTTGGTTGTGATCTTCTTAATGTGTTCTTGAATTCAGGCTGCAAGTATTTTGTTGAGAAAATTCACACTGATGTTCAACAGGTAAAATGGTCTATGGTTATATTTGTTGCATCTTTAACTGGTTTTGGTGTCCATACTACTCTCGTCACAGAATGGTTCAGGCAATGTCCCCTCCCTTTTTCTTTATGAAACAGCTTGAGAAATGTTTGTGTACATGCTGAGCTGGGGAGATGGCTCAGTGGTTAAAGGCACTTGTTCATAGAGCTTGCCAGTATGGCTTCAATTTCCCAGTAACCACATAAAGATGGGTGCAAAACCTGGCAAATGTGTCTGGCATTGGTTTGCAGTGGCAAGAAGCCCTGGCATGCCTATAAATACATATGAATACATACACATGCAAATAAGTGAAAATACTGAAAAAAAATAGTTAAATCCATCCAGTTCTATGTTTTCCTTTGTGGAGAGATTGTTGTTGTTTGTTGTTGTTTGTTTTGAGGTAGGGTCTCGCTCTAGCCAGGCTGACCTGGAATTCACTATGTAGTCTCAGGGTGGCCTTGAACTCAGCAATCGCCCTATCTTTGCCTCCCCAGTGCCGGGATTAAAGGCTTTGTGGGGAGATTTTAAACCATTGCTTAAATCTCATTGTTATGAACCTGTTTAAATTGTTTATATCTTCTAAATTTAATTTTGTAGGTCATATGCATTCATGAAATTATCCGTCTCACATTGGTTTTGCCACTTTTGGAATACAGATTTTCAAAGTATCCCCTAATTATCTTCTGGATTTCACTGGAGTCTGCTGTAACAACTCCCTTTCCATCTCTAATTTTACCAATTTGAGAATCTCTTTTTATTAGTTTGGCTAGGGGTTTTTCAATCCTGGTAATCTTTTCAAAGAACCAACTCTGATTTATTTATTGTTTTTAGTCTTCATTCAGTTCTGCCTTAATCATTATCATTTTCTGCTATCTACTGCATTTGGGCTTGGTCTTTGGTCTTTCTAAGACCTTGAAAAACACAAATGTTATTTATTTGAGATCTCGGATTTTTGGCATGTGCATAGAGTGTGAGGTGTGGTATGTGTGCTGTATGCACATAGTATGTGTGCTGTATGTACATCGTGGAGCCATATGGGTGTTCCTGTGGCAGACAGAGGAGAAGGCCATCGGGCTTCTCCTTCCATCACATAGAGACCCTTACAGATTCAGGAGTTTGTGGCTCCTTGGTCCCTGCAAGTCTCCAGTCTCTGCTCCTCCAGGACTAGGGTTACAGGCATGAGTGGCCACACCCAGCTGTCTACATAGGTCCTGGAGGTTTGAACTGGGGCAGTCTCGGGCCCCCTTAAGCCTTCTTGCTTTTTTCTTGTGAAGGAAGCACACTTAACTGCTGAGTTATTTCTCTAGCCCAAGATCTCTGTTTTTTTTTATTATTAATGTGAGCACTTATAGCTATAAACTTCTTTTCAGACTGCCTTGACTATACAGCAGAGGTTCTAGTGGGCTTCACTATCATCTTCACGTGGTTCTATGAATTTTTACATTTCCTCACTGATTTCTTCAGTGACCCACTGTTCATTCAAATGTATATTGCTCAGGGTCTGGAGGGATGGCGCCGTGGTTACGGTGCTTACCTGCAATACCCAATGATCTGGCTTTGATTCCCAAGTACCCATGTAAAGTCAGATGCACAGACTGGTGCATGCATCTGGAGTTGGCTTACGGTGGCTAGAGGCCCTGGCACACCCATTCTCTCTCTCCTCCTTGAAAATAAATAAATAAATAAATAGAAAAGTATATTGTTCAGTCTCTAGTTGTATATTTCCTGAGGTTTCTCTTACTGTTGAATTCTAGTTTAATCCCATTTTAGTCTGGTATAAGTAAAGAATTATTTGAATCTTTTGTGTTTGTTAAGGCTTTGTGAGCTATCATGTAACTGATTTTCAGAGGAGGTTCCATGCATGGCAAAGAAGAAAGTGCATTCCCTAGCCATTGAATGCAATGTTCTGTAGGTATCGTTAAATCCAGTTGATTATGGTTTTATTTGGCTCTGAAGTTTATTTACTGGTTTTTAGTTTAGAAGAGCTATCTGAATATGAGAGAGGGGATGGAAGTCTCCCAGTATTATTGAGTGAGGATCTGGGTGGCCTTTTAGCATTTGTTTTATTAAACGGGGAGCACCAAGCCTTGGTACATCAATATTTACAATAGCTTTATCTTCATGATAGATCTCTCCTATTACTCAGTAGAGGTCCTTTTCATCTCTTCTGACTACTTTTGGTTTGAAGTCTGTGATGGTTAGGTTTTGTTGTCAACTTGATATTTTTAATTATCTTGGGTACATCTCTGACGATGTTTATAAGAAGGCAGCCTCTCAGGGGCAGGATGTAAAGAAGCTCAAAGAAGCTGGAAGTAAACATCCTTTCCTGTGTGGGCAGTGTAGGAAGGAAATTCCAGAGACTCGGGAAGCCATTAAGTCTGGGATAGGGTTGCAAGACCCCACCCTAAGGCTATATAAAGGAGAAGAAGTTCTCTTTGGCCCTCCTGCCTGTTTGCTGTTCTGTGTGTGTGGTGTAGGTAATGGGTTTTTCTCTCTGCTCGAACCTGTGAAAGGGGAGCAGCGAGGGCCAGCCTCTTTCACTGTTACGGAACTTCCCCTCAATCTGTCGTTTCAATAAATACTTTCCTCCCCCAAATTGTGCCTGGTTTGAAGATTCATCCCAGCAGCGTGTGACTGACTATGACAAAGTCTGCTTTGTCAGAGATGAGAATTGCTGTGTCAGTTTCTGCACAGCTTCCTTTTCCTTGAGAGGTTTGATTTCAAACTATCAGTTTTGGATGCCTTTGCTAATTGTATGGGTTTGTTGGAGACAAAAGATAGTTAGATCTTGCTTGTTAAGCTAATCAACAAACTATTAATTATTGTTCAGGCCATTTGTTTAAAGTCATTATTCAGAGGGCTGGGGGCATGGCTCTGTGGTTAAAGGTGCTTGCTTGCAAAGCCTGACTCTGGCTCTATTCCCCAGTGCCCATGGGAAACCAGATGCACAACGTAGCACATACATTTAGAGCTCATTTGCAATGGCAAGAGGCCCTAGTGCGCCCATCCTTTTTCTGTCTCTGTTTAATTGCAAACAAATAAATAAAAATGTAAAAACAGGTTACTATTCCGAGGTTTGCTGTTTCCTGTGGTTTTGTTGCTTGTTCAGGTTAGTGGGTTATTTGTAGTTCTCTTCCTGTTCCCCTGTTCTGTTAGCATTAGGGTTCTGCTGGGTGCTGTGTGAGAGGGAAGTGGTCTGTTCTCAGCTCTCCTCTGCTCATCTGCTTCTTGAATGAGATGTAGTCATTCCTGTGGTCTTGTGTATGGCACTTTTCTTCCTCTTTGTATATACTCCTTGAAGAACTTCTGCAGTGCTTTTTTTTGGTCATGAATCACCTTAATTGGTCCTTATGAAAAAATATTCTTGTTTCTTGATCAATTTTAAGAGACAACTTCTGGGAATAGCAATTTTGTTTGATAGTTATCTCCTGTCAGTGCTTGAATTATATCATTCCATACTTTCCTGGCTTTTCAGGTTGTCCATGAAAGATCTGATGCTTTTTGGGTATTTCTGTCTTTGTATGTGACATGGCATCCCCCTCACCTATAGGTTTTATTTTATTTTTTATCTTTTTTTCACTTTTATTGACAATTTCCATACATATAGACATTATATCATGATCATATTTCCCTCCTACCATCCTCTTTCCCCCAAATCCTCCTCCATTGAATCCCTCCTTCTTTCCAATAAGTCTCTCTTCTACTTTGTTGTCATTTTCCCCTCTTATTAGTCAGGTCTTGTGTAGGTGTGTCAGCCT